>HG814257.1:0-143394 GCA_000576735.1 Penicillium fuscoglaucum FM041 | reverse complement strand
TAATAATATTAATACTTTAAATCTACTATAGAATTATAGTAGATACCTATCGGAATAGTTATAATAGAATTTATATATCGTATATACTAAGCTTCGGTAGGTATAGTAGGTATAGGAATAATAGTCTAATTAGTAATACTAGTATTAAAAGATATAGTAGAAAGAAGAGTATAAGGGTATACTCTCTAAAGAAAGAGGGTATAACGGCCTTTAAAGACTTCGAACCTCTTATAACCGATAAAATAAAGAACAAATATCATTAAAGGACTCGATAAAAACCGTCGAAAGACCCGGCTAGAAACCGTCGGAACCTATAATAAAGAAACCGATAAAGGACTCGGTTATATAGCAATAGGACTCGGTCGAAAACTATCAAACAAAGAAGACAGTAAGGACTAAGAGCAAGTCGAGGGCGATATATATAAAGAAAGGAGGTAATATCATGACCACTCCTAGAGAGAGTCGCAGGACTTATAGGGGGACTATATAACCCCCAAAGGCATATTATATATATAAGACAATATATATATAGAGTCACGTGACATCGCACGTGACCTCGCTTACCCTCGCACAACTATACTAGTGGAACTCGGAGCATGTTTGAAGGCTCAGAGTTTAGTTTGAATACACGCAGTACTAGTTGCCATACATTCGTAGTAGTATTTGTATACGTATAAAAGATCCCTGTCACTCTGATCAATTCAATAGAGACCCTGCATAGTGGGGTCTTCACACCTTACCTGGGTAGATATACGAGATCTGGATCTTGGGATGGCGTCTTTTGGTCTTTTTTGATTGGTGCAGACTCTGAACCCACCATGTATCGGTGTAATATCTGATTATCGATCATTCAATCCATTTGCTTTGGAATCAGGCATTTTTCAAGGTTGATTTTTCATTTGGATTCCTAATACTCGTATTCCAGTCATGACTAAAATGTTTCGAAAAGTATAGAATACTGCTTGAGAAGTATATAGTCGGCCCATTGTACCTCTCAATACAAGTTTAATTTAATAGCATATCATCCAATCCAACATCCAACTATAACACCTAAGGGTGCTTTTCTTGTTCCTATCAAATGGAATCTGCCATTCGAGATGCCCCATTCGGGCAGCTTGTTCGTCTTTTGACAAACAATAAATACTTCCAATACCCCGAAGAAAAGCCCGACTTCAAGCTTCCTGACACATGGCTCCAATTGTTGAACTCTAGTGATGAACGCAACGAAAAGGAAGTCATCCAACAAGACTCTAACCGAAGCCATGAACATAGTGAGCCCCTGAGTCGGGCTTCTACCCAAACATCCATGCCATTCACCGAAGCTCGCCTCGAGGCCGACGAACAACATGAAATCGAAAAAGTCAAATCCATCCCCATCGCCCCCAGGAAAACAAAAGACGGTTCCATCCTTGTTGATTGGTACTATACCGATGATTCGGAGAATCCACACAACTGGTCCAATCGTAAGCGTGCTCTCGTCACTACCATGATCTGTCTATATACCTTTGTGGTGTATACCACTTCTGCAATCTACACCTCCTCAACAGAGGGTGTCATGAAGGAGTTTGGCGTGAGCACCTTGGTCGCTACTTTGGGGTTGTCACTTTATGTTCTGGGATATGGTATCGGACCCTTGGTCTTCTCTCCACTGAGTGAAATCCCCGTGATTGGACGCAATCCAGTCTACATCATCACAATGTTTCTCTTCGTGATCATCTCCATCCCAACGGCCTTGGTTAACAATTTCGCCGGCCTGATGGTGCTACGCTTTCTGCAAGGATTCTTTGGCTCGCCCTGTCTTGCGTCTGGAGGTGCTTCCATTGGAGACTTGTATAGCCTCATGGCCCTGCCTTATGCCATGATGGCCTGGGTTTCTGCAGCCTACTGTGGACGTAAGTTTCTTTCCCACTCCATATATACCCAATATCTGTCTATATACTAACTTGTTTTCACAGCCGCTCTCGGTCCTCTCCTCAGTGGCTTCGCCGTCCCCGTCAAAGGCTGGCGCTGGTCCCTCTTCGAATCAATCTGGGCCTCCGCCCCAGTTTTCATCCTGATGTTCATGTTCCTCCCGGAAACCAGCAGCGCAACAATCTTGCTCCGACGCGCCAACCGTCTACGTAAAATTCACAATACCAACCGCTTCATGTCGCAATCCGAGATTGACCAGCGCAACATGCGTGTCTCAGCCATTGCCATCGACGCTCTGATCAAGCCCATGGAAATCACCATCAAGGACCCCGCCGTCCTCTTCGTCCAGATCTACACAGCCATCATCTACGGCATCTACTACTCCTTCTTCGAGGTCTTCCCTTTGGTCTACCCAACCGACTACAACATGAACCTCGGCCAGATTGGTCTAGTCTTCCTGTGTATCATGGTTTCATGCATTATCGGAATTGCCGTCTACGCCAGCTACATCCACTTCTGGACAAATCGTCGCATCCGTAGCTTCGGCCTCCCCGTAAATGAAGCTTTCCTCATCCCTGCCCTGCCTGCATCGTTTGGTCCTACGATTGGCCTTTTCATCTTTGCCTGGACGGCTCGCGCGTCTATTCATTGGATTGTGCCTACCATTGGTATTACCATCTATGGCGCTACGGTTTTCATCGTCATGCAGTGCATCTTCATTTATATTCCCCTTACCTACCCCAAATACGCGGCTAGTCTGTTCGCTGCGAATGATTTCTTCCGCAGTGCGCTTGCATGTGGCAGTGTGCTGTTTGCGCACCCGCTGTTTGGGAACTTGGGTGTTGCTCGAGGTGTCAGTCTACTTGGTGGACTGAGTGTCATTGGTATCATTGGTATCTGGTTACTTTACTTCTATGGCAGCAGGCTTCGTGCTTTGAGCAAATTTGCTATCTCGGAGGAGGTGGAATGAGTGTATCTTTTGGTTGCCTACCTACGATTTTCAACGACAAGTTGTTGCAGGATATGTTGAGCAAGACGGTTAGACAAAGAGCGGCGTTATATTTGGCGACGAACATACAAATTGTCATAAATAATGAGAATCTTAATACATAATACTCGAATAATTTCTCGTCCCTTGAATAATTCTACTTTTCTAAAGCATGGCTAGCAGAAATGGCTAGGTAGGTGGCCACATTCATCGGGTCTCTTCTGTGCTTAGACGGCACTTGAAATGTCAGTGCTAGCACCTCACCTACCTTGTTGTTACGTAGGAGATCTACTTATATTATGTCGCAATTTACATCGGGGGATAAGTGCAAGTACGTTTGAATCATGGGATAAGATCCCCAACACTCTGGCTAAGTTAGCCGCGCTATTTCTTCTATGGGTTGAGATTAAGAGGGCGTGACGATTGGCTGGTATAGGAATAAATCTTAGAAATGTATCACTTTGAAACGATTATCTTAGAAAGATCGAACGAGACCATAATTTGCCGATCTCTAACTTGTTTCTATCCACAGAGAGAGGTAATATCCTCGGGGACGTAGGGCCTCATGATATCAATCAGCCCCGAGAGAGGGACCCAGTCAAGAAGACCGTGGATGCTTCGTATGGGATGGCCACTATACAAAACCCGGGCGTAGAAGGAGTTCCCATCCTTCTTATCTTCCGTCTCCCTGAAAAGTCGTTAGCAAATGCCAGCGTGTCAGAAGACAGTTTGACTTACCAAACTTCGAATGCAATGTTGGATGCCATAGCGGGCCAGCGAAGCGTCTCAATCCCCAAAGCACCTAGGATAGGACCGATATCCCCATCATGAACAAAGACGTGACTGTAATCAAGGGAAGACTTCCCGCCCAGAACAGCTTGCAGACGAGAAACTATCTCGCCAATGAACAAGCCCTCGACAACCTGGATGTACTTGACCACATCCGGGTTTGTGCGCCAGTAATAGTTCCACTCCCAATCGCCAGCACGGAAGACCTCCTCGGCCATCTGCATCGTGACACAGGCAGAGGAATTTGACAGACTACAGGGCAGATCATAGCCGTTGCAAAGACGGCCCTGGAAGTTATCTGAAAAGTGGTCAAAGGTACTCTGCCACGAGCTCTCTGTCGCGCCCAACATAGCACCCAGCTTCGAGCGCAACTCCTCGGTGACAGCTAGATGCTCCTTCCACTGTGTGGTAGACTGCAGACTCGACAGAGTAGAGCTGACAGCGGGGCAAGAGTATCCCTCGTTGACAGTATCGACAGACGAAACCATCTGGTGCAGGGGTAGAGCTCCCTGGTAGTGAGGCCACAGGCCGCGCAGGACGGCGCCAGCCGAGGCCTGGGTGAGAGGGGACTCGCTGGAGCGGAACCAGACGCGGTGGTTTGGCTTCTCGGGGATCAAGCCAAGCTTCTTGCCGTAGACGCCCCACAGGTCCTTGCCATGTTGATATCCGTCCTGGACTCCTCCGATGGTGATCTGGGGGTACTGACAGGTGCCGTTCACGCTGGGTGTGAAGGGATTAGTGGGGTCCTGGTATGTCTGTGCATACATTGGCATGGGCGGGATACCGCCTGCACTGTTGGGGCCTGCGTAGAGATACGGACGCACATCATCGCAGTGATATGCTTGGTTCTAGGGAAAGGAGTTAATTTGGACCGAAAGCCGACCTCAGAATCTGAGAGTTGCTCACCTCTCCACCTGGGAGAATGTTGTATGGAGTTCGCCGCTGGTGCCGCTGTAGATACTCCAGGTATACAAGCTTTCCCTTGGTTGAGCCGTTGGTTAGAGCTTCGGGGAGCTCGTATTCCTCCGAACGAGGATGCGGCATAGAACAGTAGTCATAGGTGCCGTAAGGGCTGCCCCCAGTCGGACCATGTGTTGGAGCTTCATAGATACCACCATATGTACCAATCGAGCTGTTGCTGATGTATGATGTATCATTCAGCGTTGGGGGATAGAATGTGTCCCCCGGGGTTTGACCCAGCACTGAGGCCGCCACGGAGAGTAAGACAAGGCTGCGCATGACGGAGATAGGTTTAAGTGAGAAGAACCAAATCTGTCGGAGACCTTCGAATATGTAGATTTCCGAACTGATTGCCAGCAAACCTAAGACAAGAAACAAAATGAAGCTCCACCGCAGTCGCACCAGTCGCGACCTGGCAATCGGGGCACGTGGCGTCGTCGAGCCAACCTGGGGAGTGCCATCAGCCATGTGGCTCTACATAGTATAGCCGACTTTGGGCTAAATGAGTATTCTGAACATCGAATGTGGATTAGCTGAAGCGATCGACAATGTCCACGGGTGTTTCCCCGATGTTTCCGGTAACTGCGTCTCGGGTCTTGGCATCGATACCCCCTGCCGAATATTGGCTGGGCTCCTCTCAGCAAGCACTATATATAACGCTACCTTGTACATATTCAAAAAGTCCCGTGTTCGATTTGGATATTTGATTATCTGTTGACTCGACTTTGAGTATTACCATGATGTGGAAGGCTTCAGTGGTTATGGCCATGGCGCTTCCCCTGGCGTCTGCCGCCTTAGCGGATTTCGCACTTCAGACAGTACTTGACAGTGCCACTCCAATATTTGGATCATACAAAAAAAGCACTGGGGGAAAGGCGGAGTGGATGAAGAGCTACCCCGACGAAACTTTGCTCGTTCATATGAACATCCCTGGCACCCATGACAGCGCCACATGGAATTACACCCAGGCGACGCAAGATGCCATGCGGGGCATCACAGATCTCAACCAGGTTATTGTTCCGGAGCCAGAGGCATTGCAGTGCCAAGATTCACCTTTTATCGATATGCTCGACATGGGAATCCGGGCATTTGATCTGCGGTATGCTTTCGATCCGACAAACTCCACCCTCATCTTCTATCATTCACAGGCCCTGCTCTCGCAGACGGCCACAGTCGACGATGTGCTGTTTGGCTTTTATCAGTGGTTGGATGATCACCCCTCGGAGACCATTTTCCTTTCATTCCAGTACCAAGGCTCGACAGCTCTGTATGCCTCCAACAATGCGGCCGTACAGCTACAACTCTACAATATCCTCACCTCCCCCGTCGCGCGCCATTATTTCATGCAAACAAAAGACGAACTAGGCACCCTGGGTGACTCGCGTGGCAAGATTACTCTCATGCGTCGATTTGATCTGGACAAGCTTCCGGATTCTTACACAGCCGCACTTCCCGGCCTGCACTTCTCGCCGAGTCTCTGGACCGATAACGGCCCAGATATCACCCTGGAATACAACACAGCCAAGAGCTTGAATGCCTACATAGAAGACTACTACCAGCCGCTCACGCCGACAGGGTCCAGTGCAATTGAGAACATCAGGTGGAAATACAACGCCACAGTGGCACACATCCGCAAAGCCATTAGCCAACACCCGGACAGTCTCTTCTGGACCTGGGCGTCTAGTAACAACATCGAAAACAATCCTCCCGATTGGCCTCGGATCATGGCACTGGGAAACGGCACTGACTATACGCCGGCTGGCGGGGTTAACCAGCAGCTAGTACCTTTCCTGGAAAGACAGAAAGGCAAGCGAGTGGGGATTGTAATGTTCGATATCTTTGAGCAGCCCTCCGACCTTATCGATACCTTTTTAGATTTGTGAGATACAAAAATGAGAGATTTGTTGGCAGCATAATCAACTACCAAGCCGACATGGGAATCAATCAATTGCACAATCGCAGAGCCCGAGGAATTACTTAAAACCTTCCTAGTCTATCTATGCTCTAAATCCCACGATCGGAAGCTGGATATCCTGAGACCCCAGGTAACGCTGTAAATCAAAATGAAGGGAAGGCACAACACCTTCACAGTATCATATGATGACGCCTCGACACATCTTCGATCACATCGCAATGCCAATCAAATCAGACACAATACCATTATCCTCAGCTGATGTCAAACTCTCCACCAGGCCTGCCCAGCTCGGCATGTTGATATTGCGACCAGAGAGAAACCCCAACTTCCAAGTTTCCCACTTGGGTGTATCCAAAGAGCACATGAGGCTAGCACAACGGGCAAATTCATGTTTTTCAAGGATGTCATCCTGATCAAGGCAGATGCATCTCCATGCATCATCCACCTTATACACATACTCCCAGATGTCATAACATTGGCTGTATTTGATATTCTGCAACTCAAGCCAGCCAGATCGCACCACACTCCAATCAGAAGGTTTGCAGTGTTTTTCCAGCTTCTCCCACATCTTCTGTGGGTTTCGAATGTTGCGAACAATCAACCTGGTAGTGGCAGATAGATTTGTACTAATGATCTTCCCCGCTGCCTCATTCAGGCTTTCTAATTGGGGTTCCAAGTAATGGGTTGGAGGGAGTTGACCGATTTTGCCCTCAACCAAATCCAATAGTAGATTGTGGCTCAGAACAAGCCTCATTCGGTGGCGCCAGATGCGATAGTCGGATCGGCCGCGTAACGGTGGACAATCGCATTCTATTGGCAAATTATCATCCTCGAATGAGCTTCTTAAGCTAAAGGCGTGTTCGATTGACGCTTCTGTTTTGAAAAGAGTTTGGGGTATGAGGTCTCTGGAGCCCTCGGGTACGACAGTTGTCTCAATGGAAATGTTCTCAGCAACACTGACCCGGCGCCTTTTTGCGGGCGAGCTTAACAGTTCATCCCCCGGAGGTTCTTGCCCAGAGAGGGATCGTTTCGCCAATGGTGTTGAAGAGGCCATGCTGTTGATTTTTGATGAGCAGACCTAGCTCAGTAGATCAGAAAGCTCAACAGAGGCCAGGGTCATGTAATGAGAATTGACAAGCAATATTGTGAATTATCACAGAGGAAGCTTTGAAATAGCGATGTATGACGTCGCAAACTGATTATGACAAACGAGGATCCATGTCGAGCAAGGGGGGCACCGTTTATATGTGCTTGCCCTCAGGACAGGAGTATACTAGACGTTCTATGACATTATCTAGAAACAAGGAAAACTTGGCACTCAAACATGCAGCCCTACATTCTTAGGAAAATCCAGAAACAGTTGACATTTCAGATATACTTTCCCCCTCTTTCCACACATTATTGCTGGGTTTATGAATCTTTCGGGCCTACGGAGTACTTTCAACTGTTTCTCCATTGATATCCCAAGATTACTCTTTCACCTCTAAAACTGCGTTTGAGATGTCGAAATTGCAAAGTACCTCTTCCATGCCTCATCTGTCAAAATTCTCACCACACAGCAAGTACTCAAGTAGTTCCATTGTAATAAAACAAAGAGGACCAATTTCCCAGGGGTACCAAAACCTAGAACGACCGCGTTTGCTCTTCTCCATACTCACATACATTCCGCACAACTCCTTTAAACTCTAAACTTCTCGCATCGAATACCCTCACTTTTGGCTTAAAACGCCAACATACCACCAGCTGCAACGCCCACAAATGCAAATGGAGCAGCAAAAACAGGAGTCGCCGGGCTACCGGCCCCGTTGAGTACCGAGTAGCTGTACATGCACTCTGAGCAGATGTACCCATCGAGCCAGTGAAAGTAATGATGGCCGACCTGTAAGGGAAATAGTGGCGCACGTCGTTGTCATCAGCGCTTTGGAAGAGCTATTAACGTTTGCCTTGATATTGAAGTCCGGGGACACATTGTAGATGGCAGAATTGTTGGTAGAGTAAAATTTGAGATATTAATAGGCACTGGTCTGAAGAGGGCTGCTAACATTCCAATGGAATTTCCCCTCGCTGCTCTTACTGTCGGCCAGGACGATAGTACGTAACTCTGTAGTAACGGAATACATGTACTAATGTGTTGTAATGCACTCATGTTTCAAGTATTCCAATACCATGCATGTCTAGGTCTATCTATCTTGAAAGGGATATAGCATCGAATTATATACACTGTTGTCCTTGTCGCTGATTGGCCACTATGTACTCCGGCAACAGACAGGACCCACATGGCCACATCGACCACCTAAAGAGATCACATCTTGATTCTTGTTCCATGTACTGCGACGTCATGTCTTCACATACTGATACTTCCGGTCGGGTAAGGACCCGACAGCGGGCCAAAAGAGCATGTGAAATGTGTAAGGTGCGGAAGCGGAAATGCGATGGTCATGAGCCATGCACTTGCTGTATACGATATGAGTATCAGTGCAGCTTCAAGCCTTCTGCACGGGAGAAAATGACCGTCTCTAAGTCTTCGAAACTAAGCTGCGAACTGGATGCACAAAGGCTTTCCGACCGAGCCGGTGCTAACCAAGCACACATGGAAGCCAATTCAGGCACTGCTTTCCCTCATCTCCTGGGTATGAAAATGAATCCCCAGAGCGCACCCAAGGTGCACGGCTTTAGCTGGAATTTGGGTCCACGGGATGAACCCCTGGAGCCCTCTACCAATATGACAGATTTGATTTCAAGGGAAGAGATGGAAGCCCTGGCCAACCATTATTTGGAGAAGATACATCCTGTGTATGGGGTCGTGGACTCTGAAGATTTACGGCAAAGGATTGAGCACAGATGGCATGATCTCACAGTCGTGGCTTCCTATGACTCTATTCTCTGTGGTGTAGCGGCACTAGGTTCCTTGTATTCGGGCCACACACAACATCCCAAGGAAAGCGCACTGGTACAGTGTGCAAAGGAACAACTCGAAACAACCAAAACTTCGAAAACGATTATCCTTCATCATGCGAGTGCTTGGATATTACGGACGATATATCTCAGGTCCACTGATTGCCCTCATGCGTCGTGGATGGCTAGCTATTCCACCATGCACATAATCGAGGCCATCGGAGACCATCAAGACCCCGAACTGGCATCCTTAGTGTATTCTGACACTGCAGACATCAGTTTCAATGAAGAAACCCGCCGCCGGCTCTTTTGGGTAGCCACGGTTTTAAATTCGTGGATTTCCTATGAGTACGGTCGATCGCGCGTGACCCCCCGAGGTGTCTCATGCAAGCTCCCCTTACCTCGAAAGGACGACTTTACCACAGACCTCATAAACCTATATCAAATTTCCGAAGGGCTCGACCCAGATCGTGACAATAAAGCTTCTGCCTTCGAAGAGGCTCTGACCCGCGTTGAGGGCCTTACACTCTCCCACGATGCCTTGATCCTTTCCCAAAGTAATTTGGCACTCACGATATATCGCCGGCTGCGAATTCTGTCGGTGAATATCTCGAATGACGTGCTTGCTCGCGTTATGCGATTTGGGAATCAGGGTCTTGAGGCCGCAACACGACTAGCCGAAGATCGCTGCCCGTGGTGGCATGTTGTCAACCTACCGTTTCAGTTTATTTGTATATTGCTAACCATTGATACTAGGGAGTCGCTGTCACATATTGGTCCTGCGCTATGCTCGTTCAGGGCCATCACCAGGCATTACAATACACCTACTATCCACACGGCACTGGAGACAATAGAGTCGCTAGTTTGTCTTTTCCAAACCAAAAAAGAACGGGACTCAATTATTCCCCGAGACAGTTTGCAACAAAGGGATGAAGGACCGACTGAGCCAAGTTCAACTACTCCCCAAGCCTTGGACGTTACTTCTTGGCTGGGAGCGACCGAAAACTTGTCTCTACCCGATAACTTCGACTGGGACTGGAATGAATTTCTAGAGACACAAATTCCTGGTTTTGGCTAACGCAGAATTGGTGCCCAAAGATAGATAGAATACAGTACAGATTCACGATGACTTGAGTACATGGTTGAAGGATGTCCGCATCGCGTTCATATAGACTCCCATTTCATGGGTTTACTTAGAAAGCACGCGATGATATTCGATTTTGATTCTCTTTCCAACCAAAACTAGAAGTTATCATGACTTTAGTGTGCTCTCCTTTCTTTTTCCGGTTTCATATAATTTTGAACGGTTAAGTAGGAAAGATCGGGTAAGTCGGGTAAAACAGAAATTGGGCAGCGGAAGTACAAGTAGAAGTAGATATAAATCTACACTACAAAGTAAAATAACAAGTGAAGAGTCAATACTACTAGTGTTATGGTCATTGTGTCAATCCCAATGTACAGCAATTTGGGTGTTCATTGGTCTCTCACGTTGTTAGGATGTAGCTCCGCCGTGATGACACCCGTTCCGTTTGTTTTCTACAAATATGGGCATTTAATTCGACAGCGGAATAGAAACAGGGCTTGAGAGTTTCAGAATAATGGTCTTGGGGGAACGATCATATTTGTTTATAACAATATCTCAAAGTTGCTTCAGTGTCCCTTGAGCCACCTCGACGAAGCCATAAAATAACCTGTGACCGACAAAACACTAATACCACCAACAAGCAAAGAAAGATTGCTTAACAAGATCTCCTCCTGAGCATGACTCACTTTTGTAGCAACCTTACTCATGACACGATCTCTACCAGTTCCCTCGGCAATATAGTCTTGCCACTGCACCTTAGAAAGTTCACGGTGATAATCAATCACAGTCCCAGACCAATTATTGGTTATGGCCCCGTCATCTCTCTTATACCAACTGTTACAGTTCGGATCTGCAAAACTGGTACGCCGTAGAATAGCCTGGATCCTATCATTGTAACTTTTCAATACACCCGGCTCTGGCTTAAGAGACAGCGTCTTTCCTTGTTGGCGGGCTTGCATCACTTCCCCAAATAGCGTGTTCAGATATCGTGATTGTGCTTCGATCATGAGGATGATGGAGTTGTGCCCTTTTAATTAGTTAGAATGAATCAAACCGAGATGTTATTCGGGGATAGGGCAGTTCTCACCGAGATTAGTGTTGGGACCATAGAACATTCCAAAATTGGGCAAGTCCTCGACTGTAACACCGTTAAACGCAGTTGCTCCATTTCTCCAGATATCCTCCAAGGACCGGCCATTTGCGCCATAAATTCGGATCGGATGCATGAACTCCACCGTTCGGAAACCGGTAGCAAGAACTATCAGGTCGTGTTCTTGTTCGTCTTCTCCATCAACTTTGATACCGGAGTTCGTAATACCTGTGATGCCCCGTGTCTCTAAGAGGACATTTTCGCGGGCAAGTGCGGGATAATAATCATCTGTAATAATGACTCGCTTGCACCCCGGCGCATAATTGGGTGTCAGCCTATCCCATAGCTCTGGCCGGTCAGCCAGTTGGGATTTCATCATATCGGTACATGAGGTGCGAAACATATGGGAAAGGTCCGAATCTCCATCTGCGACACCTGCGTAAAATGCTTCCCGGAATTCCATTTGAAGTGCACGTTTACGCCACATCAGGGGTGGAACCCATCGGAGCAGGGTCTTTTGAAGGGTAGATACTGGTTGATCTAGGCGAGGAATGACCCAGTTTGGCGTCCGCTGATAGATAGTGAGATGAGAGGCAACCCGAGCAACTTCAGGGGCAATCTGAGCAGCAGTTGCACCTGTAGAATGGGTTAGTATTGTATTTTGTATACAGAAAGTTTGTCTTTTTGGCTGAGTGCGCACCATTGCCAATGATTGCGATCCGCTTTCCTGTAAAATCATAACTCCAATCCCACCTAGCAGAGTGCATCATCTTCCCTTGGAAATCCTCTAGGCCTGGGATATTGGGAGTTCGGGGTAGATTAAGTTGGCCAACAGCAGAGACAAGGAAATCGGAGTTCAAAACGTAGGAGGTTGAGAACTCGCTATCTTTCTGCCCTGATATCATGACGCTTGTCTTCCATTTGGACTCGATGTCATCCCATCGGGCCTCCTCTACGGTGGAATTGAATCGAATATGTTTGTAGAGTCCATATTTCTCTGCAATGCCAACGAGATACGCCTGGTGGATGCACAAATCAGCGATGACTCCTATCGACCAATGTACCTAGGTAGGTCGAGGGTCACAGATATTACTAACATGTATTTCTTCTTGTCCGGGATATTCTCGTGACCAATTAGGATTCTGTTCAAAGGAATAGCTATAGAGCGAACTCCAGACTAGACTTCATCAGTTGCTGTCATTGCGCGTGTAGAGTAATTTCTTACCATCACAACAGCAGCCAGGATACTTGTTGTCATTCCAAGTTCCACCCACACTACTACTTCTCTCGAGAATAACGAAATTCTGAGTTTTATTTCGTTTGATCAAATCGATCGCCATGCACATCCCTTGAAGAAGCGTCAGTGAAATTTATTTGCCTTGGAGGACTGAGCATACCCGATATGCCGGCACCAATAATGACCACAGTCGCATTGGTAAAGTCTTTGTTCCCCACAGGGAGACGTGTGTTACTCGATGCCACCATTATGGATGATTGAGGGTTGACAAGTAAATCTAAATTATGGGCAGCAGGCCAGAATATAACCAACAGGTTCCCCGCAAGCTTCCTGAGACAATCAATATGTACAAAGTACGGACTACTGGTCATTCATTCAATCACCAGAGTTACCGAGGCCAATAATCCTTGGTTTATGCACGTCATATGCAACTCCCATCACAGATCATGCACAAACTGCAAGAAATCACCCACACAATATTTTTTTTTGAGCTTTTTGGCAATTAAAGAAGACTATTTGGAAAAACTTGGAAGATGTGGAAGGCTTAACATCCTCACTAAAAGCTGGAATCGACAATTCAAACTTATCATACACAAGTTTGGAAGGGTTAACTATGAAATGAGGGGAAGCTGTTCATACCGAGGCATGCATGCAGCATTACCGCGACGATTGGTCTGAGTTTTGCCTAATCATCTGGAGCTAGGCCCGGAAATCCTCCGAAATAATTAAGGGAGTTCAATTCCTTCTCTCTCTGCTGTCTGTAAGATGTATTGCTTGACCTGGATAAACACGAGATAAGAATTAGCCATTCTGGTCTAAATGTATACCTAATTCCGGCGAGGGACTTACCTTGTCATCTGGAACTAGCTCAATCGCTAGTCTGCCGTCACTGTCTCTCTTTTCTGCCTCTGCTCCAGACTTCAACAATAAGATCGCGGCAGGTCCATGTCCCTCAGAGATAGCGTGGTGAAGTGCGGTGAATCCGTCCCCGTCCGTTGCGTTCACAGGACTCTTACCCTCTTCCAAGAGGGTTTTCAAGATAGGCACAGACCCTACTGCGGCTGCTCTGTGAAGGGGAAGTTGGCCACGTCTATCCTTGACTCTGGCGCTACATTTATTGGCAAGCAATGTGCGGACGGTGGAAATATTGGCCTTGGAACTTGCGAAGTGGAGCGCATTCTACTAGAAAGTAAGCCCATGAACACCCAATAGCCAAGTCGTTGTCTCGGAAGGCTGACCTGGCCAGTGTTGCTTTTGATAGAGACATCGGCTCCTTTTCGCAGTAGTAGGTCGATCGTTGCGTCGCCTGCAGCATCTTTTAGGCTAGCTGCAATCATAAGAGGCGTCCAACCGGATCCATCCTATGCTGATTTAGCAAAGTTATATAATAGGGACCGGTCGATATTGGAAAGGCACGAGGAATTATCTTGGGAAGTAGAACAGTGATACTCACTTCTACATCTGGGTCGAAATCCTTCATAGCGACTAGCAATTCCACGACCGGGACACGGTTGTAGGCCGCAGCCCAGTGGATTGGAAGACGTTCATCATCATCTTTCACGAATGCAGATTTTGGGTTTGCCTATTTCAATAATTAGCTTTGTTCTCGGAGACCAAACTGTACCAGCGCAAGCTTGATCTTGCGGGGAAGCCTCGGCCCCAGGTGGAGCACAACTCACATTGAGCAACGACTCAACAACCTCGTCTAACGACATATATTAGTACATTGTACTATAAAGCAAAGGCACAAGCTCTTACTTCTTCCTTCTCGGGCAGCCTCGTGCAGAGCGAACTTCTGATCGGAATCCATGGTGACTTTGTTGGAGGGAGAGTGATATTGCGATAAGAGCTGCGATAAGCCAGGATGGCTGAGTCAGCAATATTGAGCGCCCGCCCCGCGATGGATCTCGCAGCCACGTTGTAACAACATTGTCAACAAGCTCACTGACTTTATCTTCGGGGAAATAGATATCTTGCACATAAGCTATACAGATAATCTACAATTGTTCTTACTCTTTGTGGCTCCACGTGAGGTGTGAAATCTGGCCTAAGTTGTTACCTTTGTACCTATTGTATTACGTTCTCATACAAAAGGAACTTCCAGTATATACTCTGTTTTGCGGCCTCAAAATCAAACTGGGGAATTTAAATAAATTCATATCCTACACATGCACCAATGTACATAGCCAACAACACATGATTTCATAGGTATTTCTTTCACCTTTTGAGTGTTGAGAAATCGAACGTATCTTTGGTGGGGGGGATATATATATCGTCCACGGGTAGATCTCAGAATAGGTCAGCCGACGAAAGAATATGTGTACGGAGTACTTGGGTAGACATTCAGATATCCTTTGAAAAGAGGTACCGACAATGTATGTAGGTAGAACTGACCACCTGAATAAGAACATCTTCAAGTTTCCCAACCTTCGTCACAGTCCACCGCCCTGTACGGAGTAGTCTCACCGCCCTTTTTGGGCCGGGTATAATGTTGGTCAATTATGGCGCCTCAGGCACGAACACCCGTTGCAACTTCGATCCAAAGATTCATGCACGTCCTTGTACCATCTTCAACCATTTATTGTCTCGCAGCTGCTAGAGACGCAGCATCGGCGTTCAATCAACTGCGATTTTCAAACCGGTGCCTAGACTGAACCTCCGGACTCGATTGCGGCCACGAACCTCCCGCAGGCTTTTTTTTCATCGCGCGCACCATCGGGTCGTGATTCTTGAAGCTCCTGTCTTCAAAGCACACCAATTTATCTCACTTTCCCCACATAATCTCCTTGCGCACATAATGGACTACGCTTCACCCCAGTCCCCAGATGATGCCGTGCGCATGTCCGCAAAGCGGACCGCCGAACTCTTCGGTGCTGAATACTTGATGGTCACACCTTCAACTCTTACAGACGGCTCAATCGGCGTTTCCTACCGACGAAAGGCGGAGTACGAAGATATTACCGAGCTACCACGATCTCTCGCAGAGAAACAGGCGAAGGCTACAGCCGGCCGGACAAAACGGCCGAAGATCCAGGCGCAGACACCCGCAGATGGCAGTGGATCATCTATGTCACTTGTGAGGCGGCCATCGGGCACGGGGGCGGGAGCAGCTGCTGGCGATGGCCTGCCTAAGAGTTTGGTCCAGAGACCATCGGCTACCCAGCAACAGCGGCCCGAGTGGCACGCGCCTTGGAAGCTGATGCGCGTTATTTCGGGACACCTGGGATGGGTGCGGGCTTTGGCAGTGGAGCCGAACAACCAGTGGTTTGCTAGTGGAGCAGGAGATCGGACAATCAAGATTTGGAATCTGGCGACGGGTGCATTGCGACTCACTCTCACCGGTCACATCTCCACCGTCCGTGGCTTGGCGGTGTCACCCCGGCATCCGTACCTTTTCTCGTGCGGTGAAGATAAGATGGTCAAGTGTTGGGATTTGGAGACCAACAAGGTCATTCGACACTACCACGGTCATCTCAGCGGTGTGTACACACTGGCCCTTCACCCTCGTCTTGATCTGTTAGTCACGGGTGGTCGTGATGGTGTGTGCCGAGTCTGGGATATGCGCACACGAAGCAACGTACACGTTCTCGGCGGACACAAAGGCACTGTCGCCGACATCAAGTGCCAAGACGCCGACCCCCAGATTATCTCCGGCTCCCTAGATTCCACAGTCCGGTTGTGGGATTTGGCCGCCGGTAAGAGCATGGGCGTCCTGACACACCACAAGAAGGGTGTTCGCAACCTCGCCATTCACCCCTCCGAGTTTACATTTGCCAGTGCCAGTACCGGCAGCATCAAGCAGTGGATGTGCCCCAAGGGCGATTTCATGCAAAACTTCGACGGTCAGAACTCTGTCATCAACTCTCTCGCCGTCAACGACGAGAACGTTCTCTTCTCCGGTGGTGACGACGGTTCCATGTCCTTCTGGGATTGGAAGACTGGCCACCGCTTCCAATCTATGGAAACTACCGCACAGCCTGGCTCTCTTGAGGCCGAAGCCGGTATCATGGCTTCTACCTTTGATCGTACTGGTTTGCGTCTTATCACGGGCGAAGCTGATAAGACCATCAAGATCTGGAAGCAGGACGAAGAGGCTACCCCCGAGACTCACCCTCTGACCTGGGCCCCGACTCTCGGTAGACAGCGGTACTAGAGGGATGACCAGCATCACTGGCATTCGTACCCTCCGTTCCGATTTCTCAATACCCTGTATTCATTTTCTTTCTTGCCATCAAGTTCTTGTTGGCACTATGTGGAGTTGAGCGCGGTCTGTGGAAGGCCCTTGATTTTAAAATATTCAAACATGTATCGGGAAGAATTTCCTCGGAAAGGTTCGTTTCATGTCTCTGAAAAAAAGAGTCCTAACGTTTTGTATGATACAAACCCCAATTGAGCCAAATGATACCCTTGGCAATCGCCCCGGATGGACAACACACGTACAAGTAGCCGTTACGATCTATAGCGCAAGACACAGCTGGACTAAAAGGGTATCATATGCAAACTATTGTGCGATATTACACTAACTCCGGATAATGCGTGTCGTATCAAAACACCTAAAGAAAACCCCTCGCCATCACTGCTCAATACCCAAACCAAAGCCTTTAGCCTCGGCATCCTCCCTGAAAGCTGACCTGACATCTTCGGGCGCAATCCTGAGCCGAACTTTACTACTGCGGTCGCCGCGAGTGGGAATCGTAGTACCTCCAAGCACGCTTTTAGAGCCAGAGCCTTGCTCTAGCGCTAGGATACCGGAGTTCATGAGTGACATGGCCGCATGACCCAGGCTCCGCACGCGAGCACTGGGCCCTCCGCCTAGTAAGAAATCTTTTACGCCGGCACCAGCGGCTCCAGCAACGGCGACGGCTGCATCGGCGATGCGGCGAGCTTCATCGAGGACGTCGCCGAATGTAGATTCTGAAATGCCTGTCCGGTGGACGCGGGCGAGTAGGGCAGCGAGGAAGAGCTTTCCTGAGAGCGGTAGACAGCGCAATGACTGCTGGAGTGGAGTTGATGTAGCTTCATGAATGGCTTGCTTGATAGTGGCGATAGTGACGCGCCCTGGTTGGCCCTTCGCAGGAGGTTTAGCGACGGCTGATTCTCCAGCTGCTTTGGCTGTGATGGCCTTGTTGCGCCGGGCCGGAGTTTTGCTGGGTGTGGGGGGTAATGATTCCGTCTCGTCTTTGGCCTCATCTGCGGCAGCAGCCTCGTCGGCTGCCTGTTCGGCGATTTCAACGGCTCGACGGCAGATGTCCAAAGCTCGTCGAGCATCACCGCTAACGGCGGCTACTTTGCGACTTGCGAATTGGACGGCGTCTGGATCAACGATATTGCCTGGTACACTGGCCAGACGGGTACTGATAATTTCCATTAGATCTGTGTGACGGTATCCCGGGAAGGTGATACGGGTTAAACCGAGACGACTGGAGATCTTGTTGCTTAGGGTTCTTTCGGGGAGATCCATGGTGTTTGCAACAGCCAAGACAATGAGGCGCGAGTGACGGAGCGCAGGCCAGTTGAAGAAGTTATACATGACGGACTGGTTTTTTGTGACAAGTTGATCCAACTCATCCATAAGCACAACACAAGAGACCCGACGAGGGGAGGGGTTTGAGAATTCTCTTTCGAGAAGATCCAATGCGTGGGAAGGTGATACTCGGTCGCCTTTCAAGGCTTCCCATAGTAAAGAGTAGGATTGATGCGGGTCGGTGACTTTCATACCGTTAATCTCGACAAAGATGAAATCGTCCATCTCTTCTTCAAGCACGGCACCGTTTAGCTGAGCAACCACCTCGCGGACTGTGGCAGTCTTGCCAGTGCCTGGGGTACCGGAGATATAGATACAAGCGCCTGTACCTTCCATGATCGCAGCGCTAAGATGGTTGTATACAGTGTTGAATTCAGTCTTCCGGCATGGCAATGAGTCTGGAACAGTGGAAACGTGTAGCAAATTCCGAGCTTGACGGTAGGGGGAGTCGAAATGTGTGGGTGAGAGGACACGGGTACCGAGGGGAGTAAACTCAAGTGGCTTTTTGACGACGATCCTGATACAGTTAGTCTTAATTCATAAGGAACATGTGTTTTCGCCGTTTCTTACCGTTTATGCGTCGGAGTCATCAGGGCCTTCTTGCGCTGTGATTGTGGCGTGGCATTCGTTGCAGCTAGTCGCTGCCTCTTTCTCGGGGTCGTAGGTGCGGTGGGCTCCTTGGTCTCGACATACTGCGAGGACACAAATTAGTACCGCTTCTGCTATTGAAACCAGGTGGCTTAACTCACTTCATCGTCTGCAGCCTTGCGTTTTCTGGAAGCCTTCAAGCCATCCCTGACCCAATTGATCAGATGTTGGATGTTGTCTTCATTGTACACCTGCTCCCAGATAAACTCATCGGTATACCGTCCTTGAACCTGGTTCACGCCTCGTCGACAAACGATGCACTTGTTGTATTCCGCTAATTCGGTCTTGTTCTTTGGAGGCCCATTCGGGTATTTGGCACTGAAAGCGCTCAGAGACATGACCGCCCCTTTGCCGCTGATTGATGTCAAGGGGTTGCTGTTGAAATCGAGTGTGATGTACTGTTCGTTGGGCAAGGCGTCGGTCCGGCGCTTGTTTCTCGTGCTCATGAATTCGTCGGGGGATGCGAACCACATAATATTGGCGGATTTGACAACCTCGTCTTCTTCATCTTCGTCCTCCTCTTCCAAAAATTCTGTAATGATGCCAACCCAGTCCTTTCCAGCTTCGGGGGATTTTAAGAGAATCACATCGCCAACTTTGCATTGGAATTGACCCATCTGGGCACCAACGATTTTGCGTTTTTGGCGAGCGGGACGGGAGGATCGTCTGCGGCTACGTTTCGCCGGGGCATCATCTTTGGCATCACTTTCCTGGGTAATCTGTTCATTTTGATCGTAGATCCAGTCCCACGGAAGGTCCTCGACGCCTAGTTCATCATCAGAATCGTCTCGAACCAGAGCTCCCTTGGTCATCCATTGGGAACGCTCGTGGGCGCTGCGCCTCTGAGGCGAAGAGTCTGAATCGCTATCGCTCATTGGGGGCGCGAGAGATGTGACCGGGCAGAACGTGCAATGAAGAAGGAGAAATCGCGCTGGACGCGTTGTCCACTTTCGTCCCTTTTGGGTTTAGTCCGGCAAGGAGGTCTGGCCAATCAAATACATCTACCTCATAGTAAGACATGGAGTACATTGTACGTATAAACTACATGAAATACATGAAATATGGATGCTTTTAACTAATTGATACTGTACACATGTGTGTTCGTGCCTTAGGTGTACTGCAGCTCTTACTTCAAAGACATCACACAATTTTGCTGTATAGTCATCAAACTATCAACACCTTTCTGTCTCGGCGTTACCATGATGCATATTATAAACCGGATTTGTGCATCCAAATTATGTGACCCTGATTGTATGATATGTTAAATGTCTAGCTTAACGCAGGAAGGTGCGATTCGCTCATTGTGCTCTCCTAAACCTCACATTTTTGTAGTCTACCTACTAACGCCCTGGAGAACCCTATAATATTTTGAAAAGTCAATCTTAATTTATAGCTATATGTACCATCACACAGCTTCCCTATTGACTTTAAATGTCATAATCAATAATTGACAAAGAGAAGTTGATCACATTTGCCAGATGCTTCAAGATTGCGGAATAATTGTATATACCCCGGAACAATAATATCCCGCAACCCTAACATCCATCGAAATTTAACATCATCAGGTTTATATACATACCCCCTGCCGGATTTGTTTCAACTCGATTTCTCACCACTTAGAAGAATTATATCACAATAAGTTCAAAATGAAATGCAGTAGGCCTCTGTTACCTTTCGCATCAACGCATTTACCACAAGGACCAGGCGCATTACTATTACAATGAGATTGACCTCCCGGTATCTTGATCCATCGATATCTTCTTATTATAGCGAGAAAGTCAAATGTAGGACGAGCTGGATGTGCTCTAGGGTTAGCATACACACCTAGGCATCTTGGTCTCCCGCCTGCCCAGGTGCAGCATAGTTCGTACATAATAGTTCGTACATAATTAATAAGCGCCGAGGAATGCATCCATCCATGAATGGATGAATATAGGTATGGCTTACTCTTTAAGTAACCCCCGCGCGTTTCTACCCAGGCGGCAATGCATTCATGGATGCTCCTACTATTTGATTAACTCCTAGATAGAAAGCTTTAGCCTCATGTCCCTAACTCTCCTCCCTTTAAAAATTCTCAGTTTCGCGACACATCGTCTTCGCTCCAATTCGTTCCTACCCTTTATCTTTCGTTTACTGTCCACCTGGGCACCTGCGCTGCTTTACTTAAGCGGTGCACTCAATCGCCGCCGTAATCGATTTTCGCCTAGTCCCATCGGCCCTGTAATCGATGTGCTCAGTTCCATCGCACCTTCATCGACAAGGAGCGGTTTAATGCATCTTCGATTTCTTTCACTTGCCCGTTTGATATCTCTGAAATAACCGTGTCACCTTCTTTCGGTTTGGCCTATTCCGAGCAATCCGTCGTGTGAGACATCACTGTGGTCATCGAATACCTGTCGCTACCCGATTCCGCTGAAATGGCGTCTACGCCCCAGTCTTACGAGAACGAGTAAGTATATATTGTGCACGGATATTTGAAAGTACGCTCAGCTAATAAATTCTACCAGCTGGGAGCGTCTCAACGCCAAATGTGAGAGAGATCCCTTTGTTTCAATTATGGTTGTATGTACTGACCTATCTAGCATGGGAACTGCCCAACTACGGCCCAGGTCCAGATTTTGGTCGGGGGACCATCTACCGACAAGAATATGACGAGTACGCGCAGGATAAACATGCCGATAATGATGCTGTGGATGAGTTTGAGGATATGAACTATGATTCCTCTGCTGTTGACGATCTGTCACAGCCTCCAAGCTCAACGGTGCCCGTAACGGGTCGGCCTCTCCAAAGTGTACCTCCTGTACCCACACGATCACCAATTCCAAGTCAAAGCGCCTTTCCAACCCAGGCAGTTATCATCGAACCTAGAGCAGGCCGAGCTCAGGCACCAGAGGGGCCAATATTCAATGAACGCGGGCCTAACACCAGCAGTTCCAATACATTCGCACGACAGCAGCAGCATTTGGCAGGTAATCTCAAATCGGGTCAACGTGCCCCTCTCAGGGGGGGTCATGCTTCCCCATCACAATCACGGGTTCAGTCAAAAAGAGGCAGTACTATTTCAACCGCTTCGAAACACAGAACTAAGAATCCGCCGCTCGCACCGGGGCAAAATGACCATCATTCTAAGGCAAAGTGGCGCAAGGGCCTTGCTCCAGATGGTGCGTGTGCTCACATAAACTGCAAGGACATCACTAACGGTCAAATAGCTTCTTATCGTTTGCCTTATGAATGTCAAGTATTCCAAGCAAAGTGAGTATATAGAGCTTTGCAGTCCTTGGTCTTGGAACTAACACAGACTCAAGGATTAGACAAGTAACTCCAGGAGAAACTTCCAAGATCGATTTCCGCCAGAGAATTATCGACGAGACGGGGGCCTATGTGAGGATCAGTGTGGGAAATGCCAAAGTCAGTTCCCCCCTAGAATTCCACAACATATGAGGGACTGAATATGCTAATAGCCCTAAAGCTCGTGCACATCTGGGGCAAGCAAGATCAGGTTTTGGATGCCCAAAATATGCTTCAAGATATGTTGAGTCGGTTGATGCAGCAGCAGACTTTGCCTGGACCATCGCCTTGGGCCAAGATACACGCGCATTCAAATACGAAGGTTGCCCATGCTCGGTCGCAGGAAACCCGCGAGGAAAGATTGTCTGAGATGCGAAAGCCACCGAGAATTGCCGCGGATTACACGGTATGGATAACCTCCTGCTCGCCCTAGTTGTTTGGGTACTTTATGGAGACTAACTGACTCTTGATACTACAGCTTGCCTTCCTCTGGCCTTCAGATGGCCCCTCGCTGAACTACTTTATTACCGCCCGGCGTGAGATCCTCGATTTCATTCGCTTGAAATATGACGTGAATATCTACGTCAAGCCTGGTATCCCGGACTACCTTTTCATGTCTGGAAATGATGAGCGGGATATGTGCATTATTGCATCTCGATTCCGAGAGCTGTGGGAGAGGCTGATGGTCCAACACGAGACAGAAATCAAGCTGTTTCTTGTTGCGGCGCCCCGGACAGAGCTCATGAGAACCCACGTCATCCTGCAAAAATCCGGTGGGCTCTCACAACCTGTTCTCTGTGGACCGGAACTGGCACCAGACGTAGCTGTGGCCTGGGAGACCACTGCAGATGAGATCAAGGCGAACAACAAGAGCATTGTCACCACCCGCCTTAGGAAAGCGCTGCATGTAATTCCTCAATTTGGGGGATTCTTGCAAATGCGTGCAAAGTTCGGCTCGTTCACGCTGCAACAGTGGCGCAAACCGAATGATGGCACTTCTTATGAGTTCGCAGAGTTTCGTGAGATGCTTACCCATATGAACACCGAAGGACGTTTGGTTCCGGGGTATGTTATCACTCCGGTCGGAATCTGATGGTTTGCTGACTGACATATCCTTTTAGAATCCGGTTGCAGCAAGATGAGATCTTCAATCGAATCATCAAATCGAAGTTTCTTAAACCCTGGGGGAAAGCCAAAATCGAATCCCTCTTGAATTTGATGCCTAGATATTCCGCCAACTTCGAGTACCAAGTGAACAATGATTCAGTGATTCGTGTGGAAGCGAGATTCTCTCTTCCACTTGGTTCGCAGGAGTTTGAAGTCAACGGAATCCGTTGTTTCAAATCGAAACAGATCAGTGCTCCTGTTGATCGTCAGATGCCAATGCAGATCAGCATGATTGACTTTGAAAGGTTAGTCTACCCTAGCCTCCTCTGGAATTTTACTGTAAGCTGACTTTGAATCTAGGTCCGACTGGCAACTTGAAGTGAAGGCTCTTGAACTATGCCCCGAAAGGGAGATGCCCCCCGAGCTGGATAAATTCATACATTCTATTGGTTTCCAATGGAGCCCAAATGCAAAGAACATCGGATGTGCTCCCCAGCGCAAGGCGAGGTTCTCCTATGGCTCGCCAGTCAAGCGTTTCGTTGAAAAGGCCGCAATTCAGCTCCAAGTTAAAGAAACGCCGCATGTATTCGAGCTCGCCCGCTTCGACGAGTACACGTACGCGGCTGGTCACTGGTCAACGACCCCGAAAGTGTCTTGGGGGGCATCGCTGTTCAATCCTAGTTGGGATGATATACTAGGTGAACAGGCTGATGTCAAGCCAGTCGACATTTCCAAGGATGGGTGTCTGTCGGTGTTCTTTCCCCCGCCGGGGGATGACCAGGAACAGACGGCCAAGCAGAAAACGGACGATGATATCCGCAAGGAGGCTGAAATCCGAAAGATAGACGAAGAGAAGCAGTTAAGCGTTTTCATGAGCGCTGTCCAGAAAGTTGCCCGGATGCTGGCGAATCCCGGCGCTGAGATGCCCGAGGTCCTCGAGACTGATCTTGGAAGTCTCTTCTAGTCGAGTCAGTAAAATCACGCCAAACCCGTCACATCAAGGTTGTGGGACGACGGACCGCAAGGGCCAATTCAAAAAAGAAACAAATGGAAGGAAAACAACAAAATCGACAGAAAAAGACAGAAAACAAAACATAAGCAAAAAAAAAAAAACATTACTACCGTCTGGCTTGCTTATCGAGCCAAGATCGTTTATGTATGTAGCAATTAAAGTCCAAATTCATATTTGAAGTTATTCCTGGTTTCCAAATATCGGAGAACGCTTTCGGCCCTGAATGTGTGGTTCTCTCTTCTCGTTCTTCCGATTGTACTCCATCTCCAGTTTTCTTCCAAAATGGGAGATATAAACCCTGTATATGATTTCGATTTGGATTTCTCTATGGGAAAGTCATGTTGACCTATTCGTACCACGTGGGTCAAGTTTAGCCCGCAGCGGCCTGAGGAGCACCTTCTGAGAGCATCTTCTGCCTCAATGCTGTTGGAGAGAGGTTAGCAATCGAAAGAAAAATGGCCTTGTAAGGAAATAGGAATCCCGCCTCCTAGCATCCAGGAAAGGGGCCGACTCACTCTCTTCTACAATGCGCAGTTGCGAGCTCTTGGTCTGTACGATCTTCTCCAGCTCCTGCAAGTTTGCCTCCAAGCCCTTGACCTTAACATCGTAAAATGCAATCGCCTTAGGCGCAGTCTGAAAAAAACACAAATCGTCAGCCCGACCAATCCCCACCACCGACATCGCTAAATATAGCCCCGCCATCACATACCTTTTCAACATAGAATCCAGTTCCGACGTCAACAAGCACCTTCTCGCGATCCGTCAACCGGCCCTTGACATAAAGCGAGCTGGTGAGGGGCACGAGGATCTCATCGCGGCCATCGGTTCCCTTCTTCTCGTTTCCAGTCACACCGTCATTGATCGAGCGTACGCAGTCGCGGAACTTGGCTTGGGCGGCGCGTAGCTTCGTGTGCGAGGTGGTCAGGTGTTCCAATTCGGAGGTGAGGCGGGTTTGGAGTGCGCGGAGCTGAGGGACGGAGAGAGAGGCGAGGTTAACTGATTCCAAGTGGTTAGCTGGGTATTTATGTTCATATGACACGGAGAGCCGGAAGCCGGCGCTGGAGTGTCATCTTGGTGTTTGGGGGGAATTCGAAACGCACTTCCTTGGGGAGCTCCGTCTGAGGATGGGGCGTTTTGTGACATTTTGGAATTCGGGAGGTAGAATAGGGTATTTGAGGGGATCAATTTCCGGACCGTGGGTTTGTGTTATTGTAGATCAGGTCCTCGCATTGGGACTGTATAGGTGTATATGTGGTGGGGGGAGCTTCAGAAAACTCCTGGGTCGAATGCGTGGCGATTGTGGTGATAGTGGCGGGTTGTGTTTATACACACGCACCTGACCACCTCACCTTCCATGTAACTTGTACAGACCATATCTTTGACAGTGACCAAACACTTAATTATAACCCTATATTATGTTCAGACCTTTTAAATTTGGTAAATGGAAATTGTCGGTGTATTATCCAGGTACTCATTATCCATGACTACTTGTAGGTAGAATGTTATCTGCGGGGAAAAGATCACTCCGAAGATTCCCAGTTCTCCGCTCCGCTCCGTAATCCTTCTTCACCACATATCAATGGCTTCAAGACTGGCAGCATGTGAGGCTTGCCGAAAAGCAAAGGTCGCCTGTGATCATAAGCGGCCGGCATGTAGTCGGTGTGTAAGTAACGATAGAGCTGCAATCTGCATTTACCGAACGACTCCTTTCAAGAGGAAAAGGGTGGAGAGTTCTACACCCCTGCAGTCTCCTAGGTATGCGATATGCGATTATATTCGCTTTATTCCCACATGCTTATTGAATTTGCAGTCGGCTACCTCCGGCCCAACCATCCTTCACTCCAAGGAATAATCCCTATCCGAACCCTGGCTTTCTAGGATCCTCTAGCCATGTCGCTATTTTCAATGAAATTTCCCCCCAAGACTATCCTACATCCGATACATACCATCCTTCTGAGGATATGACGATGTTGATGCAGTCCCAGTCCACTGGCGAGAATATCCTGTTAATCCAAGGCGCGGATGTTCTCAGGCAGCTGTTGAACACATTTCCTCTAGCCGCCATGAAGGATTTTGTTACCTTCTGGCTAGCAACGGGAGCGAACCTAGCTCTGGCCGAGCCTTTTACTGAGAAGTGTACTGAAGACATGACGCGACTATTCACGTCCTTCTCACAAGAAGACAACTGGCATTTGGCATATGCCCAACGTCTAACTCAAAATTCCCGGGAACCTTTGAAGTTTAGCGGCACATCCGATATGGAAACTTTCTCTGCACAGTTCCTTGACCAGAAATTCCGATGGGAAAGCCTAGGTATTTTCCTCTCTGCTGTGAGTCGAGCTGCAATCGATATATCATTTTTCCCACCATTGTTCAAAACCGAAAAGGATCAGTTTATCCTTCGGAGGCTATCTACAAAGCTCAGTGATCTTGCGTTAGATATCGCCCTCTCGCTGGATTGCTTAAACGACCTACAACTGGTTCTACAGTATGAGAACTTTATTGTACACACCCATGTTGATGGAGACCAAAGTAAGAAATTCCCCCTTAGTTTTGTTTGTAAAACCCGCAGCTCATCGAGAATCCAGGCTATCATTCGTGGAGTAGACTTGGAAATGTTGTGTCGTCTATGTTTGCACTTGGCTACCATGAGAATGTCGAAAAAACCAAGCCACCAATTCCGAATTTTCTTGCGGAGTTACGAAAGACGGCTTGGGCCACCACATACTCGGCGGACAAGAATGTGGCTATATTCCTTGGTCGCCCACCTCGGATGAGCAAGCGGTTCTGCCATTTTCAAGTACCTTTGACCCCCACAAGCTCGGATCAGGTTTGGAACACGTCACCCGTTGAGGACGAGGTGGTCAGATGGAAAACAGATACACCAATTTGCTATATGTCAAGTATTCGGTGGGCGACCCTCTGCTCTGCACTGAAAGAAGATGTCCTCGAATTGCTCCGATCAAAGCAGCGCGAAAATT
Source organism: Penicillium fuscoglaucum FM041 (assembly GCA_000576735.1). Taxonomy (NCBI): domain Eukaryota; kingdom Fungi; phylum Ascomycota; class Eurotiomycetes; order Eurotiales; family Aspergillaceae; genus Penicillium; species Penicillium fuscoglaucum. The sequence goes on along the minus strand of HG814257.1, from coordinate 115,965 downwards.
TCAATCAGAAAGCTAGGTAAGGCAGAGCTATATAACGTGGGATTCCCTTGCTCGTACTAAGATTTGACATAGCATCATCCGGCAAAAAGCTGAAACTCAATGGGCAAATCTACCACCTCGCTTCCGACTTTCGGGCGCCCTGAAAGAATGCTCTGGGGATGCATTCGAACGCGACCTTCTAGCTAGCATACGCCTGGACCAACTACATGTTCTCTTTCTACTACAATTGGCGTTTCTCGATACCTTGACCGAGCCCGATCCATCTATACTCGACATTTCGGAGCAAATGCTCTTTATTGTAGTGGACAGCATTCTTTTACGAGACCAACTGGTCAACTCTGGAACGGGACTCGTCTGGAAGGTATGTGTATCTACTTCCAGGATCTGAACTTTTGCTTACTGGATTAAAACCCGATTAGATCGCCCACTTCGGCCTCCCAGCTTCAGGGATTATCCTCCTTTCAATGCTGAAACAACACCGCACACTAACCCAAGGAAGAGACTCATGGTCTAAAACAATACTCAATCTCGGCATCTTTGTTGCGCAGGTCCAGGTAGGGAGCATAGTTCGGCGTGGAGATCCAAACTACGCCTTGATATCCAAAGCGACACAGACGATTGAGCGTTTCCTCGATTCTATACACCGTGAAGGGATACAATCCCCAACGCAACTGCCATCACATCTAGGAGAGAATGGTGATTGGGCTGCATTCTTCAGCCAGGATCTGTGTGATTTCGAGACAGACTTTTGGGAGAACCTGGCATATCATCCTTCTTTGTTGGCTTCGGATCCTAGTTTGCCTGCAATATAGTGATTGAACACAGTGATATACAGAAATAATATACGACGAAATTATCAATTGCCTAGATATTGTTGAACATGCAGGTATGCATACATGTTTGTTGCAGACTGAGCGTACTTCGGATGATCTTGACAGGGTATATAAACCCTGGGTTTGTTAACTTTAATAATTAATGATCCTTCTACCTTTTCCCCATCTTCTAGTTCTACAACAGATATGGAATAAACAATAATTCTTAACATTAATCTTTTCATGTGTAATATGTGGTATATTATATGCAAATTAGTGTGGATAAACCCACTCAAAGAATGACCACATGTTCATTTATAATTATTTCACGATACGTAGCAGGTAATTGAAAGAATGCATATTTACTGTATCAAATAATCGAGGATTGATAATAAACACTGTAGTCTAATATAACATCAAGTAGCATATCAAAGAGTGATCTAATGATCCTAAAGTCTGCATTCTCTATGAATTATAATCACTTTTGGTCCTTTGCCTTCTTCCGTTTTGCTTCCTATGTTATAAAACCAAATATACATACACCCTGAGCTGTGTTAAATCGTCCTGGATTAGATCACTTACCTATCTCTGGGCCCTCCTAGAGCGTCTCATCCGGTTCCTCTGGAGTAGGTTGGCGACCTATGCGACCCAGATAATCTCGCATCGTAGACCACACGCCAGGGTCTGGTTCATCAGCCTTATTCTTAACCTTAAAAGCCTCATAGTTTTCGTCCATCGGAGTATCACCATCAGCATCCAGGCTTCGTGAATCATCTGAGGACGAGTCACTTAGAGTGGTGAAACTAGTCCAATCAGCCTTCTCCTTTGGCGTGTTAGCATCAGTCGATCTCCTCTTTTGAGGCGGGGGAGTTTCTGAATCCTGTGTGTCATCTCTAGGCCGCTTGCGATTGGAACGTTCCATAGTACGTGTGAAAGCATCTAGCCCAGGGCGAGGCGGAGATGGAACTTCCGTAGGATCGGGCACATAGTATCCAGGCTGTGGGCTACCCGGGTCAGGATAGTGAAGAACTTCCGGTGCAATCACGGGAGGAAGATCCGGATCTAGACCAAAACCAGGAGGAATGAGAGGAACATGGGCAGGAATGGGGCTAGGAGCAGGGACATCATCAGCAAGAGTAAGAGGAGTTGTGTCACTAGTAGGAGCGTTACCGGAATCCGCACCGGCATCCGTAGTAATTGCCTCCGTAGCAGCCTTATCAGCGGCGAAAGCAGCAGCGAAAGCAGGAGTAAATCCAGGAGCAGGGGCAGGGGCAAGAGGAATTCCAGGAATAGGAGCAGGAACAGGAGCCGGGGGAGGAGCGGGTACAGGAGCGGGAACAAGTGTAGGGGCAGGAGTACGAGCACGAATAGGAAGAGGTGAGGGGACAGGAGCGGGGGGAAGAGCGGGAACAGGGGCAGTGGCAGGAGTACGAGCGCGAATAGGAATAGGAGCGGGGGCAGGAGCAAAGGTGGGGAGAGGAGCAAAGGTGGGGAGGGGAGCAAAGGCGGGAGTAGGAGCAGGGGTAAGGGCGGGAGCGGGAGCGGGAGCGAGAGCAGGAGCAGGAGCAGCCGGACGGGCAGGAGCACGAGCACGAGCGCGAGCACGAGCACGAGCAGCAGTAGGAGCAGGAGGAGTACGAAGAGGAACACGAGCAATAGGAATAGCAGCATTAGAAAAAGCAGGAGCAATAGCAGTAGGAGTAGCAGGATGAAGATCGGGAGCAGTGGTAAAAGCGAGAGGAATAATAGGAGGAGGAGCAGGCGCTGCGGGAGGGCGAGGGGCAAGGCCACCTGAAGCAGCAGGGAGAGGGACAACAGGGACAGGGTCAACAACAGGATAATTTGTATCCACGGCTCTCCATGTAGGATCAGTGAAGCGGTAAAATCGAAGAAGATCGAACAGACGTTCGGTGAGGTCCGCTCGATCTGGGACGTGAGCGAGAACTAGAGCTGGAAAGTCATTGTGCCTACCGGTTATCCTATCTCTGATATCAAGTGCCTTCCTACCTGTGAATACTGAATTCCAATGACCTCCCTTTGAAAGACAATCGTACAACATCGGATTGTAGATCTGTCGAAGCAAGTGGACGACGGCTTGTGCACCTCCAGGGTTCGTGGCCATATTAATACCAATTGATTGAAAAAAGGAATCCTCATGCTTTACGTTCATGTTCATTCTCATATTTGTGAAAAAGCGAGCCATGTTGGAAGAGGTTGATCAGAGGCGACTTTTATAGAAGTTAGACTGTTGGCTTGTTAGATTGTATTATTGGCTTGAGTTAATGACTTGGAATTGAGAATGGTTGGAAATAATGATAGTTTAGGTAGGATTCCCCAACTGTTAAATACTCGACAGACCCTTTGTGTCCACGGGCTACTTGTTAGATTATTGCAAGCATGGCCTATGTATTGTGAGAGCTACAAAGGGACACATTCTATTCTCAGAACGTTTCTTTGGAACAAAGCCATGCATTGATGAGATGCTCGGAAAATCCAAACAATCTCTTTATTAACTATGGGCTAATTAAGAATATTACCTGCAAGCTATTGTTTTCTTTCTCATATGAAACAAAGGAGGACAAAGGGAGATGGTGTCTAAGAGTAACTAGAGCCTCCATTTAGAAACAAAATAGGAATAAAGTGCTAGTTTATTTTTCACCGTCTGGATCTATAAATAGCCGTCTGCACAAGCAAGACCAAATAGGATAGACCATTTATATGCCTGCCGCTATTAGTAGGATGGGTTTGATAGAACAAAATTAAGCTTGACTACCAGAAGCCTGAACTGTAACTCAATATTGAGCCGAATATACAAGGAAGCGCAGACGCGTACAAATCAAATCCGACCCTTATAGGATATCCACAACCTGATCTGCAACAGAATACAGAGTCGCCTGCATGTGACCCCCAAACAACACAAAGGGCGAATGTTCTGAACTACATAGACGTGGAGGTTTGGACTCAACAACCTTGCCCATTACGGCTGTACTAGCTGGATTATGGTGCGCCATACTGGTGGCTCGAATACGCGCTTCGAAGTTCTCACTTGACGATTGTGAGGACGAGGTAGGCCTCGTAGGTGGAAGCACCTTAGCCTCGATTTAATCCTCCAAGTTATGTGTAGCCAGCAGAGCCTGCATATTCCGACGACTGCCGTGGATAAGACTGACGCGGTCGACATCTATGTCAAAGTAGTCGGAGTCAATGAAGGGAGGATCGGTGAGTAATGAGGATCGAATAGTAACGGTTCCTCAAGAAGTGGACGCTAGTAACGCCACCGAGGCCATGATATCGCTCCCATATATTAGGAAATCTGGCACCCCGAACCATTCATACACAATTAATATGTCAAGCAGAGATCTGCCGGGCTTGATGGGGGATTTTCCCGCTTGGGAGCTAAATATTGCAGTGTCGTTTTACATGACTGACTGTAACTCATCCGTCGGTATATCCCGGTTAGCTGCTCAGCTGCCGGGAAGCCTTCCATGAATGCGGCATAGAAAAGAACAGGGTCGCCTAGTGCTAGACCGCACTCCGGGTCGCAAGTTATATAAATGGGAGACGCAAAATGATCGTTCATGTCCCGATTACTGTAGGAATAACATGCTAAGATAATTCCTTGGTCCAATTCCAGAGAGCCTAAGGATATGTGGTGTCCGGAGGGTGCTGGCTGCAAGGAGGACCTCTTTCCGTGCATCAAAGCGCCGAGCATCTGATAATATCACCCCACCAATCCGGGTTTTGGGGTTTTCTGTCATGAACTCAAGTCGGTGACCGATAGTTACAGTAAGAAGCCGTAATCCTTCTAGGCGGCACACAGTCTTTGCTGTTTATCGTTTTCACTTGTTTTAACTCTCCAAGAACTTATTAGCACCATATAAATTCCCCGAGCAGCGATCTGACTCATACTGAACTCCGATCTCCCCCCATGTCTATGTCTCTTTGATTGGCCCCCGAAGGCGACATTGCCGCCTGGGGTCACTCCTAGAGACTGAGGTAATATAAAGTGGACTATCAACCCTAGGTAGCTTGAGATCTGCTTTGGTGTCGAAGAAATACGTATTTGGTGCTTTTTGGAAGTAGGGAGCAATCCGTTATAACTCTATCGTTGGTCCCATTGTAGTCGCCTGCGTCGCCCCGACTTGAACTTTGGCACAGGCCACCCTCCCAAGCCCTTCTCGGTGTGGAGGCCGTGCCCTCAGTTCTCGATTAGGGGCTGCAGCAGTGTCTTATAGGTCTAGTCAAGCTCCGAGCCAAGTAAAGAGGAGGCTCCTGGAAAGTTCTGGACATTGGAATTGTGGTGGGGTCACTTCCTGCCTAGAGGACAAGGATGCCGATGGACGAGTCCCATTTCTTAAGGCGTGGGGCAATAACGCACCCCATTAGACCACTTGGGCACCTATACTAATGTAACCAATCTAAAATAAAGGGGACTATACAGCATATACTTTGTTACATCATCGAAGACCAAGATTAGCATTGGATTTCACAATAGAGTTCAATCGCTCGGATGTATTATCCCCAAGTTCATCCTATAATATAGTCACATATCTCCAATGCCACGATTTCGCGGCTGATTAGGGGGTTGAGCGGAATCATGTGATTCGGTAGATTCGGGTATATCCGATGCTGACTGCAGTCTTACACGCTCTTTGTCATATGCAGGGATGTAGCATATGCAGGAATCCGAAAGATTCACCTCCTTTTCATCTTTACGAGAGAATCCAACGGGCAATCAGCCACATGTAATAAAACATACGTTATATTTCCTATTCTATTCCCTTACGACCAGGTTGTATGTCGCATGACCCGAAAGGCCGAGGCTTGGCCTACATGATCATCCTTCTTCCCCCGCATGCGCTTTGACATGGTCGATTCAGCGATGATCGATGATTATTGTCAGACTCGGGTTGATTTTGAAATTTGGACAACTATCTTACACTCTTCCAAGCCTCGCTTGACACTCTTTTATCTATCTATGTCGGTGGCGCCACAACGTATAGATGTAGCATTATGGCGTCCTGCCTGTGACTTGGCCCCGGGGTGCTATGATCCCGTTTAGCGTCTTAGTGCTGACGGGTGGTATAATGTGGCTGTCCTTAGACAAAGCCACAGGTTTACTTTGGGGCTGATCTGCAGCTGTGCCAACCCCACGGGGAAAGTTTGATGTCTTTTTATATTCTGTGGGGTAGCCAATCTTTCCCAATCTCCCACCTGAACTTTTTTTTTAAACGTAAAACGAGAGATCTCCTGAATCTGAAAAAGCCACCAAAAAGCTCCTCATCATGGATGAAAAGTCGTCTAAGGACGCTCCTCCTCACTATGAGCATGCGGTCTCAGCCAAGACAGAGCTGGATGAGGCGGCCAACCCAGATGCACCTGAGCGCCGCCAGGCTGCCGGTATCAACATCGTTCAGAATCCGTTGATGGTAAGTCTACAACTGAAAATTCCCATATTTCATGGTCATGTCGAGCAAGAACACTGACCGTATTTGTGTCCACAGCGTAGCTCCAGGGAGCAGGCTATTATCGATGCCCAGGCGTACGCAGAGTCGCATAATATGAGCGAGTACGCCGATCTGTTTGGTCGGGCTGCTGTCGTTGCGCGGAGCCCCAAAGAATTCCCATCGGCTCCCGAGATTGATGAAGAGGAGCGCACCGCACTCGCATACGAGAGGGATCATAAATGGCACGGCCCGTTTATGCTTTGGTATTCAATTGGCCTGTGTGCTGTCGGAGCCGCCACACAAGGATGGGATCAGACTGGATCTAACGGTGCCAACTTGTCCTTCCCCAAGGACTTCGGTATTGATGGTAAGGGAAAAGATGAATGGATCGTGGGGATCGTCAACTCCATTATCTTCCTTACCGCTGGCCTTATGTAAGTCTAGCACCAGTAGTGAGGATTCCTCTCCTTCTATGTTTGGCGACTGACTTTATACATAGTGGTGCTTGGATTGTCGATCCACTTAACCACTATTTGGGCAGACGAGGTGAGATTTTCGTCACTGCTCTCTGTCTCACTGCTACGCCAATCGGCTCTGGCTTTGCAAGGTCCTGGCAGGGACTATTTGTTGCGCGATTTGTGATGGGTATCGGCATTGGCGCAAAGAACGCTACGGTGCCTATCTACTCGGCTGAGATGGCTCCAGCCAGAACTCGAGGTGCTCTTGTCATGTTCTGGCAACTTTGGGTTGTAGCTGGTGAGTATCTCCCATCCCTCGTGAAGAAATATAGTTAACCTCTAGTGCAGGTATTTTCTTGGGTTTTGCTGCCAACGTTATTGTCAAAGACGTAAAAGATATCGCTTGGCGTCTCCAGCTCGGTTCCGCATTCATCCCATCTTTCATCCTCGCCATTGGCATATTCTTCTGCCCAGAGTCTCCTCGCTGGCTTATGAAGCATAACAGGCACGCTGAAGGATTCCAGTCGATGTTGCGGTTGAGAGCTCACCCGATTATCGCTGCGAGAGACTTCTATTATTCCTACGTTATCTATGAAGAGGAACTCAAGGAGGCACGGGGTGCAGGGTATTTCTCCCGTCTGTGGGACTGTTTTGCCGTCCCGAGAATCAGACGAGCTAACTATGGTGCATCGACTGTTATGATTGCGCAGCAAATGTGCGGTATTAACAGTAAGTTACGTCTCGTCTCATGAGAATAGCCGTTGATAACACATTTCAGTCATTTCGTTCTACAGCTCAACCATCTTCCGGGATGTCGGCTACACAGAAGACCAGGCCTTGTATGCGTCGCTTGGCTACGGTGCTATTCAAGTCGTGTCCACCATCCCTACTTTGTTCCTGATTGACACCAAAGGCAGAAGAACCCTGACCTTGATTGTGAGTTGTTCCAGAATTTTTGGCAGAATATTATTGACTTTTCTTACGAAGACATTCCCCTTGATGTGCATCTTTCTACTAGCCGGTGGTCTCTCTCTTTTGAACAAGACAGAGAACCACGCCGCAATGATTGCACCAGTTGCTTTGTAAGTTTAGTCATTATTTCCACTTTGTCTGAGCATAGGCTGATTGATATCTTCCATTAGGTTTGTGTATCTGTTCACTATTGCCTACTCCTTAGGTGAAGGACCAGTTGCTTTCCAATATTCTGCTGAGGTATTCCCGACTATTCAACGAGAGCAAGGGATGGCGTGGGCTGTTTGCATCAACAACACTTTTGGTGGGTATTCCAAACATGCAATCTATCGAGCATCGCATTAACAATATCTTCCCCAGCTGGCGTCCTTAGTCTAACTTTCCCTCGAATGATGACCGTGATGACCAAAACCGGTGCATGTAAGTTGACACACTTTTGAATCGCGATCTTCAAATTCCTGACCCTTGCTTTAGTTGGCTTTTATGCTGGTCTTAACCTGATCGCTTGGTTTATGATCTTCTGCTTCGTCAGAGAGACCAAGCAGTTGACACTAGAAGAATTGGATCGTAAGTAAAGTCTCGCATCTACATGACCATATACTGACATATATTGCAGAGGTGTTCTCGGTGCCGACCAAGAAGTTCATTCACTATGAACTGACTGTGTGGCTTCCTTGGTGGATCAAGCGATATATCTTCAGACAGAAGATTGAAAGGCCACCGCAAATCATTGCGCTTGGTGACGGGGTCAGATAAACTCTCACAGATTTCCACTTGCTGGATATCTTCAGACTGCAACTGTTGGATTGATGCCTTTTCTATCACTGGTAACCTGGTATTTTCTTTATCCTACCCCTATGAGGTAGAGTGACGTACATGATAACCGCAATAATTACGGTCGTTACATATGCAAAATACATTTCTAGTATTGTTCAATGACTACAATATTGAAGCAGTGAGGCAGTGATATCATAGCTATATCAGGTACCTGTAGGTAAACAAAGGGGATCCTTCGGTCCTTCGGCAGGAACGAACCGGCACGTCTTCAAATTTCCAAACTTCTATCCAAGAGACTTCTCGCCTACTTTCATTGACATATTCTTCGACTTGTATTTTCATATCCCCTCACTACATCATGGACCAAACATGGGCAGAATGGCACCATACAATTGAAGAAATAGGAGGAAACACAGGAAACCCAGAAGCTTCAAGCTCACGCATCCAGTTTACACAGCCAGAGGGCCAACTTCCACCACCCCTGTCCAACATCCCGCTGATCCCATGTCTTGAGAGCATTCACCATGTCTTCACACAATCGTTAAGGGTCGATGTACGTTTACTGATTTGGCCGGAGGCCTGGTTCCCAGGCGATAACCGACTCTGTCCCCTTTGGCTCCGGCCTTGGATTCGATTTCCTCAGCTTCAAGAAGAAATGTGGGAAAAAATCATCGGCGCGTCCGACCTTATCAATGCGTGTGTTTTCCCCCCGCAAGCCTCCATCCAATACACTGCTCAGCTCCTGCAATGGTATCCGGTGCATTCGGAAGCCACATTGAAGCGATTTGCACACAGAACACTGGATGATTACCTTGGGATGATTGTTAATTTTATAGAGCAAAAGGACACACTGCGATACAGGTTTAATGTTCGTGGACAACTGAACTTCGACCGTCCGCATGATTGCTGCGTTGCTGTTACGAAATTTGAATTCGAAGAGCCGGCGTACGCAGTTTTGTACATTCCATCGTTTTGTCTGACGGTGCCAGAGCTGGTTGCAGGGTTGCACGCAACATCACCACTAAACTCCTTCGACAAGGAACCGAATACATTTGAGGAACATGCCACCGCCATGGTGGTCCATGCGATTGTTCGACTCTATTCAAGAATGATTTGCTCTGGACGCCGGTATGGGTATATCTACACAGGAGAGGCCTTGGTATTTCTTCACATCCCCTTAGATGATTCTAGCGTTGTCGAATACTATCTCTGTGTTCCCACGCAAGACGTCGGGTCTCATGGCTATGATCCGGATGCAAAGTGGGTTCGCTGTACGGCTTTGGGGCAAGTCCTCGCTTTCGCACTACAATCTTTAGATTCCACTCCACCATCGCAGGAATGGCAAGACGCAGTTTATCAATCCTATCGCCCTCTCGAAGACGATTACTCAATCTTCATGCCCCAAGCCCCGGATGACCTTCGACTCCGCCCACCAGCAGAGTTCATATATGAAGACTCATTCTGGCCGAGATTCTGGAGCAATCTTCTGCATGCAAACATACCAAAGGGGGGTTCTGGAGGCTCCGGTCCACAACCCTCTGAGTCAGACGTTTTCAGGCCCTACTGTACCCAGGCATGCCTCCTGGGCACCTTTGAAAAGGATCTTTTGGATCAAAACTGTCCCAACGCTGATCAGCACGGTGTAGTAAAACACCGGATCAGCTCACAGGAGATCTGCGACAGGATGAATGAACAACTTCGAGCGAATCGGTATAGAGGATTCCAGCAGCTGCACATTACCGGTCAAGTCTGTTATCTGTTAAAAGTAACATTGCTGTCTCATGGGTATACGATGTTGATCAAGGCCACCAGTATGAGACGGTCGCACAGGATCCATGCCGAATTGGAGAACTATGAGAATCTGATGTCGTTGCAGGGGTGTCAAATTCCTGTATGTCTTGGGATGTTTTCACCCAAGATCCCATATTGGTATCATGGGGTTAGAATGGAATGCATGCTACTCCTCAGCTGGTCTGGCATTCGAACGGAGGAACATGCAACCCTTGAAACGCGTCAGTTCCTTGAACAGGAGGTGCAGAAACTTCAGGACAAATTGCAAGAACACGGAGTTATTCAGAGAGATGCAACCTTCCGCAATGTGCTGTGGAATCCCATGTCGCAATCCTTTGTGATGATTGACTTGGAAGATTTGAAGTATGTGAATGGCGTTTCAGGGAGCTCCAAGGGGCATGGAAGCCGGTCCAGTGGCTACCTTGCAGATGATGACAGGTAACCTTCCATTTTGGTGCTCACAAAAGATATTGTGAGTAATAGTTGGCGGAGTTGGAAGAAAAGGTACTCCAAAGATTCTATATTTATTCCCAACGCTATCTTTATTCTGGGTGCCACCTTCTTTGCCTGTAAAGTCGCTTCAATCCTGTATAAATTGCAGTGCGAGAAATCAAACTCGAAATTGGGATCACTCCAGATCAAAAGTCTATTAGACATATGTTAGCCCTGGATGATCACTTCACATCGCGAAAGAACATACCATATCAAACCAAACACCACCAGCAAAGGTGGATTGACTTTTTCCCTGGCTCTTAAACCCAGCACTCTCATAGAAATTCACCAAGTAGTCATGCGCAATAAGCACAACCCTGCTTGCACCAAAACACCCCCTCCCAAGATGCTCAAGGTACGCCCGGACGAGAGCTCTCCCAACCTTCTTGCCCTGATACTCTGGCGAAATAGCAACAGAGTGAATCGCAATGCTATCACCGTATTTGTGATTCCCGATTAACTCATCATTGACAAAAACGGGCTCATCATCCAGTGATCGCCAATTCTCCGGCATTGACATCGATCCGTCCGTGATACGTGTATAGGGAGAGCGGACTGCAATGACATGGCCAATGAGTGTAGGTGAAACTGCGTCTTGCTCATTCTCAACAAAGAGTCCCAGGCATAGCTCCGGGCATGCTCCCAGTCGATAACAGAACTTTACTCCGTGTCAAAAGAAACAATCTTGGGAATTACTCATTTGGGTCAGGCTCTGGCTTACCTTTTCCTCAGAGCATCGCTCCGCCTCTGTAAATGCTTCCTCGACAGCTACGCAGATCTTCACATCTTCCTTGCTCAGAGTCCGGGTGAAGGCATTGGTTCCGCCGAGGCTTGGAATGTGGATGTTGGTCTGTGTCATGATGTGATGCTTATATTGATTTGCGAGGACGGGTAATAGATTGTAATAGAAAATAAGTATAAAAATAATCTAACAGAAGCCAAAAAGATAGAATCAATGCCCTTTTAATGAGTCAGGGCCATTTCTATATCGGCGGGTGGAGTAAGACAAACCGGAGTGTTCGGACCGGAGTGTTCGGCGTGGACAACCCCGTGGAGAACCTCGAACGGTCGATCACTACGGAAAACGCGAAATCCGGAGCAAAAGTGGATATTGAGCGTTATTGATGTGATGCATTACTTGCAGATGGTCAAGGAGCTCACGCCCTATCAATTACACCGCTACTGTGCCCCGTAGTAGATATCATACACTGTATTCTGGTCAATGGTTGTTTCCATAGAAGTCATGTGTCGACTATATATCTCAACTATAGTTGAGGCATGAAAGATGGTAGCTCGGGTTTCATGCTTTGTTGTTGCTCATCATTGTTAAGAAAATTGGGAACAAGCCCTAGTGGCCTTACATTACTCCGTAGAGGGTAGCTTGATCGGAGATGAGATAATGTACAGATTGACTTGCTAATGTTACATACTGTCGCTTCCAGCCATTTACAGTTTCGCCAACAAGGATTCGACAAACGTGCGCAGTCCATCCAATGACACATCCTCCTTAACGCCCAACCGACGGCACTGCACCTCCAAAGTTTCATTCTTCTTCCACCCATTGCCAACAACAACAATAACAGGGTATCCGATCAAATCTGCGTCACCAAGTTTCCAGCCCATACCCTTGTCGCGGTCATCGAGGATAACATCGACAGGAGCGGCGGCATCGCCGGTAAGACTATCATAGACCTGATCCGCAACGGTTTCCAGCCCCTTTCCTGAAACCACCACAACCTCGTAGGGCGCCATAGCACGTGGCCAATTGAGTCCCTTGGAATCAGCAAGGCGGTTCGCCACTGCGGAGATCATACGCGAGACACCGATACCGTGACATCCCATCTGCATGGGCACGATTTGTTCCTTGGCAGAAGATTTCGCACCTGCATCCGAAGACCCTTCGAGAAGAGCAGAGTTGACAGAAACAGACGCATTCAAGACTTTGCTGTATCGCGTTCCTAGGTGGAATGTGTGTCCTAGTTCCACGGCAGAGTGGCTAGTCAACGATCCATGCGCGCACTGCGAGCACTGGTCTCCGTCATGCACACGGACAAGGCTGAGTTTGTTTGAAGTCCCAGGGAATCGGTCCAGCTTGGAGTAATCTATGTCCGAGGCCGTGCAGCCAACTTCCTGGAGGAGGTCACTCAGCGGCGGGCGCTGGTATACCCGAACCTGCGAGTCGTATAGATCCAAAACGCGCGGCTTATGCGTGGAGGACTTGTTTGCCTTTACGTGGGCGGTCCATCGCTCTAGTGGGTTCTCCACGCTTAGATCGAGGTCAATACCAGCGGCGGTCGCCACCGCCTTGACGGCGTGTGAGTTGACATGGCGCTCAACGGGCTCTGTCGCGCCGTTCTGCATTGAAAACTTGGGGTGCCAGCTCCGCACAATGGTGTTGCTATCGTGAGAGATAGCCATCCACATGCCAGTTGAGATTGTGGGTCCACTTTCGACAAGTGTATCATCGGTCTGGAAGCCAGGTGCCGTGGTCTGCTCGGACTCCTCAGAGCTGTGCGTCTTGCCGTCTGCAAGTTCTTCGTTATATACATGGTCACAGTGTGAGCAGCTGACCACTTCGTCCTCGCCCTTGGGGCTGATGAAGTGGTACTCATGGCTCAATGAGCCACCCATATTCCCCGAGTCTGCTGCCGCGACCAGGTAGGGGATCTTGAGTTCGTTAAATAATTGAGTATAGGCATGTTTGACTGCATCATATGTTTTCAGTGCTTCGCTGACACTGTAGTCGAATGTATAGAGGTCTTTCATAATGAACTCTCGCCCGCGAAGCAGGCCCTGTCTGGGCCGGGCTTCATCTCTGTACTTTCGCGCTTCATTTATGATCGCGTCAGCGAAGTTCACAAGAAACAGATAAGCAAAGATTCTCACATATTTGATATACCCGCAGAGGCAGGCTCTTGTATGATGTTGTCAGATTCCCCACAAGTGTTGTAATTTCTTCCTCGTGTGTTGGGGCCAAGAGAAATGGGGTGTCTTTCCGATCATTGAATCGGAATAGCTAGTATGGATGTTAGTGGCATTTTGAAAGACAGTGGGTATGATCAACCTACTTCTGAGCCGTCAGTCAGTCTGCCAGACTGTCCCCATAGTTCTTGCGAGGATATCGAGGACAAAGAGACCTTGGATGCGCCTGGATTTGCCTTAGTTACCATCCCATGACAGACACGGGGTATATTCCATACCGAGTGAGCGCATATGCTTGTCAATCAGGCGCTCAAGCTTATCTTGAACGCGTAAACCGAGTGGGAGTAAATGAAACACTCCAGAGTATGCCTGGAGGGCTGTCAGAGATATTTACTTAGATATAAAGATGCCATTGCTCACCTGTCGGAGGAAACCACCTCGGATTAGCAGGTCATTGGCATCCTCTAGATCTCCGTTAACATCTAGTGATAGTCAATTCCTATCGGGGTTCTGAATGGCGTACCCTTTTCACCATCAACGGGCTTCTTGGAAATTCCACCAGTAGGGATCCAGACATTTGAAACACGGCTTCTGCCGTCAACCTGCATCGAGTCAGTACTCACTATCAAGGGTATTTAACCAATCTTTTGGAAGCGCGTACATGAAGATTGCATTGCTGAACGCGCAGGCTCAACGCTAGCCGCCGGCCGGCTATGGGCCTTGATAGAGGTCGTAGCCTAGAAATCATCGATCAAGATATTTCAAGGAGTCGAAAGCTATTATTTTGGCAATTGAGTTGCTGGCTAAACACAAAATAAATTGTAGAGCAAGCCGAGTCTCCCTTCTCCGATGTTTCTTATCGTGTTGGTCCGAGCGCCCCGATAACCCGCCGCAAAAGATTTCTCCGTCCAATTTTCTTTCCTCCATCAGTCAACCGCAAACAAAATACACCATGGCTGCAGGGAAAGGAAAGCGCTCTTCGGGCGCCAATGAGATCGCCCCTGCGACGAGCGTCTCAGCTCCCGCTGCGGAAACTATGCCATTCATGCCGGACGAGAGTGCCTTCGCAGGCCTACGACAAAAAATCGAACAGCGTTTGAAGAACCAGAATCAGAGCACCGGGAAAGGCAAGAAAGATAATACCAAACCATCGGCCCCTACCCCCAATGCTTCCGCAAACAAAGGAAAGCAATCTCCCGCCAAGCCCGGCCGCCCTCAAGATTCTGCGCAAGGCAAGAAGCGGGATCGCAACGGCGAGGTGATTGCTCGCGAGCAGAACAAGGGTGGAATTACCAAGCAAGAAAAGCCCAAAGCTGGCAAGAAGAGCAACGAGGACGAAACACTGCGCCAAGAAATTCTAGCTATGGGTGGTACCGAGGAGGATCTTGATCTACTTGCTGGTGTCGACTCTGAGTCTGAAGTTGAGGGCGAGTCCGGCAATGTTGACGATGATATTCGGAAGCAGCTCTCTAGCATGTTGGAGGCTTCAGGCCACGTCGTGCCCGAGGATCTAGCGGATGACGAAGTCGAAGACGTGGAAGAGGAAATAGAGAGCGAGGATGATATCGAGGACAGCGAGGACAATGCGGAGAGCAGCGGGCCAGAATCAGATATTGAAGACGCCCCCACCCCGAAGGCAAAGCAGTCTGAATCTGTAGTTCCCAAGGAGTACTTGAAGCTGGTAAGTTGTGGACCGTCCTGGCATCAGAACGCTTTTTGCTAACATGATCATTATAGAATGTTCTTCCTCGGTCCGACTGGTACAATATCCCTATGCCCTCCTCCGCCGACGACACAAAACATATGAACGCTTTACCCCGCCATCTTATGGAGCGTGTTCACGAGCTGGCCAACAAATTGCTACAGGAAGAAAATGAAGAGTATGCGGCCGCCCAGAGAGCATCTGCTTCTTCTTCCCACAAGTTCTACTCCACCATTATGGCGTCTGGTACCCTGAGCGATAAAATTTCCGCCTTGACTCTTAACGTTCAAGAGTCGCCTTTGCACAACACCAAGGCACTGGAAACCTTGATTGGTCTCGGAAAGAAGCGTAGCCGTGCGCAGGCAGTTGAAGTTCTGCGGTCATTGAAGGATATGTTCGCGCAGGGTACTTTGCTGCCCAGCGACCGACGATTGAAGTCTTTCACCAATCAGCCTGGTCTCGTCGCAGCATTCCAAGGCGCCGGTGGGCGGTGGAACGAGAAAGAGCCTCTTCCGGGTGGTTTGAAAAAGAGCCAGCTGATTGTGTGGGCCTTTGAAAATATCGTGAAAGATCAATTCTTCGAAGTTATCAAGATTCTTGAGATCTGGTGCAATGACGAGATTGAATTCTCACGGACCCGTGCCGTCAGTTACGTCTACGAACTCCTTAAGGAGAAGCCCGAGCAGGAGACCAATCTTCTTCGACTTTTGGTCAACAAGCTCGGAGATCCCGGCAAGAAAATCGCCTCTCGGGCATCATACCTGTTGCTGCAACTCATGCAGTCGCATCCTATGATGAAGCCGATTATCATCAAGTCAGTGGAAGAAGTGCTGTTCCGCCCTGGCCAGAGCTCTCACGCCAAGTACTACGCTGTGATCACTCTGAACCAGACCATCTTGAGACTGAAGGAAGAAAAGGTGGCAGCTCAGCTGCTGGACATCTACTTTGGACTGTTCCTCGTGCTTTTGAAGCCCTCCCACCAGGGCAAGCCTGCTTCTAACGGGAAGCCTGCTCCCAAGGGGAAATACAACAAGCATGGAAAGGGACCGAAGGGCAAAGGCGACGACGATGCTACTAAAGGACAGGCCCAGGACGATGAAATGCGGGAAAAGCTTATCTCTGGTGTCTTGACTGGTGTCAACCGTGCTTATCCTTTCACTGACTCTGATTCCGAGCGGTATGCTTTTTTCTCTAACCCCATATTTCTATATACAGTATACTAACTTCTACTAGCATGTCCAAGCACCTCGATACCTTGTTCCGTATCACACACTCCTCGAACTTCAACACCAGCATCCAAGCTCTCATGCTGATTCAACAGCTTACGGTGTCTAACCAAGTCTCTGGCGACCGCTTCTACCGCACTCTGTACGAGTCCTTGCTGGACCCCCGCGTGGCCACCTCATCAAAGCAATCTCTCTACCTCAACCTCCTATTCAAGTCTCTCAAGAATGATCTCAACGTCCGCCGAGTTAAGGCATTCGTGAAGCGTCTTGTTCAAGTACTTGGCATGCACCAACCCTCTTTCATCTGCGGTGTCTTCTTCATGATCCGCGAGCTCGAGAAGACCTTCACGGGCCTATCGGCCTTGGTTGATCAGCCCGAGGAGAACGACGATGATGATGAAGAGGTCTTCCGTGACGTCCTCGACGAGGATGACGAACAACCGGAACCTGCTCCCGTTGTTGAAGCCAAGAAGCAGAACAACGTATACGATCCCCGCAAGCGAGACCCCGAGCACAGCAATGCCGACCGGAGTTGTCTTTGGGAATTGCTGCCTTTCACCACTCACTTCCATCCTTCCGTCTCTCTTAACGCTACCAATCTGCTTGAGCACAACCCCATGAGTGGCAAGCCAGATCTTACTCTGCACACTCTCACTCACTTCCTCGACCGCTTCGTGTACCGCACGCCCAAGGCCAACGCCAGCTCCCGCGGTGCTTCTATCATGCAGCCCCTGGGTGGTAGTGAAGCCGCTGACCGGTTGGTGGAGGCTGGTAAGAAGACACAGAACCAGCTGCCGCTCAACACCGAAGCCTTCTGGAAGAAGAAGGCCAACGATGTTGCCGCGGAGGATGTCTTCTTCCACGAATACTTCACTCGTGTCAACAAGGACAAGGAGAAGGTGCGTTCCAAGAAGAGCAAGGACGCCGATGCCGAAGATCAGTCCGACGAAGGTCTCAGCGGAGACGAGGACGAGATCTGGAAAGCGCTCGTCGACTCTCGCCCCGAGCTGGAAGCCGATGAGGACAGCGACGACGATCTGGACATGTCCGATTTGGAATCCGCCTTGGACTCCGGCGAAGATGGGGAAGGTGCGGACGAGGACGACTCCGACGGTGGCGTCATCTTCAACGACGAGTCCGATGTTCCTTCCGACGAGGAAATGGCCGAGTTCAGCGAGCCCGAGGAAGCCGCGGCCCCGATCAAGTCCAAGAAGGCCGCCAAGAAGCCCTCCAAGGAAGCCGAGGAGGACTCAGACGACTTCGACATGGATGTCTCGGACGACGATGCCTTCATCGACAGCGACGAGGACCTGCCATCGGATATGGAATTGGGTGGAGTCGATCTCGAAGAGCCCGAAAAGCCCGCCGATGCCGCTGCCCCCGAATCGAACCGCAGCAAGCGTCGCAAGCTCAAGCAACTGCCCACTTTCGCCTCTGCGGACGACTACGCTGCGCTGTTGGACGCCGAGGACGATGGGATGTAATCTGTTTATTCTTGCACAGAAAGAGTTCGATTATTTCGTACCCCCCGTGGGGGCCAAAATTCCTGTTTTGCATCTGGAGTTGTTACAGGTTGCACACATTCTGCCTTTTTTTTATTATTCCTCTTTTTTCATTGTTGTCTATATCTATCGTATCTACTACCTATTCCCTATCTGGACGCTGCAGTCAATACAAGCTCTTTGGAATATATGCCCAGGACCAAGACCTAACAAGCCTGCTGATCTTAAACCAAGCCTTACCCCTCTCTAGGCAAAAGTACGTAGTCCTATAGGATAGCTCTGAGGATCCAATCAAACGGGTACGCTTTATACTGCTGGTAAATTTTGGGTTTCAGCAATGTCGCAAGGGATACAGAGGACTCCGTACTCCGTGCATACAAAAAGATCTCACGATATACATTAGTAAATATCGCGCATCATAAGGTCGTAGTGTACAAAGTACATAGGGAACATGGTATTAAATACCGAGGGCATCTAAATAAGCTCAGATCTTTCTGTGGCTTGAAAGCCCCCCAAATCCCTCGACACCACACGGAGTACGCCGTGTGGATCTTGATGCCATCGCTGCGGGTTCGCACGCAAGAGCGGCTGATGGGGCCGAGGGCCAGAACATTCAACGTTCAATGTTGTTTACTGTTTTCCTTTGTTAGTTACGATGCCAGGTATGTATCTTGGAATACCTAGGTGCATATCATATTTTTGCGCATGGTTTATGCTTTGAAGGGCTTCCAAGTAAGGGGCGTCAGGGGCCAGACTCTGAATCAGCAGCACGTGGTATGCCCTTGGCCTCAGGCAGAAATAAGCAAAAAGTCAAGTCCAAATCAAATTCAAAGTCAAATATTTGACAACTTTGATAACTTTTGCCGATCCTTCCATAAATTACCTAGTACCAAATCAAACTCTTTGAAAATAAAATCCCTGATCAAATATACCATGTTTCCACTATTCCATGCTAAACCCATGTTCGCGAGGCATGGTATGCATGGATTCGCTGAGCTGGATGGATTCATTCGACAGCCATCCGCATGCGGGGCCGCCACAGTCCACTCGATGCAAAGAAAATCGCACGATATGGAGATGCGGGCGCAACCGACTTTGCCTTGGTGGGTTTAGGTACATTCTGAGACTCCAATCATTTGGCAAGCTAAGCTCCTGGCCCCCCCTTGGAAAAATGCGGATTCGGGGTGCCCGTGGAGTTTGATATCAAAACAGGAAAAAAGAGGAAAATAGGCGTACGCCTTTGTATATTGACATCGGGATGTACTGGCACAAATCAGTACCATGGAGTACAGTTGCGATCTTCAACTCGAATGGTCTGGATTCAAGTTCCCTGATACCCAGGTACTTTGACTTCATCAGGTCCTAAACACAGTCCCTTGGCACAGCCTACGGCAAGCCACGGCTTACACTTCGCCAATTGCGGCTGATGCTTGGCTCTAGCAACGTCATATTACTACATTTTGCCTGGTCTGCGATTTTAGTTGATTTTTTTCCTTTTTTTTTTTTTTACTTTCTGGATGTCAAAGAGGTCCAGTGGAGGTCGGAAATGACGGTATTCTCCAGAATACCAAAATTAATAGATTACCATGCAGATGCGATCGCGCCATACGGAGTCCCTGGTATTCTACTATACTTCGAGTTTTTTTTTTTTTTCTTCTTCTCTGCATTTCATCTCTCTCTTCTATTTCTTCCTTTGCATCTCTTCTTCTTCCCACTCTTCGATCCAAGTTGAGAATTGCATGCAGTTCAGGGAATACTACCTCAGGTACCCGCATTTGCCCTAATCCGTCCAGCTTTGATCGCTTCACCTTCCAACCCGCCGATCATCCCCAGGATTCAATCATTTGAGTGTAAGTGTCTGACCAGCGCATCCGTCCAGAGAAGAAAAAAAGGACAAACACAGAAAAAGAACACAATCCGCTTACACGCGACCAGTCTCCTATCAATTATCTTATTGAGGAGCATTACATGCATCTGCAGATCTTCAACTCTCCTCTCGACTCCACCGAGTTCCGACAAGCGCGGTTCATCCGCTCTTCAAAATAAAAAATGGCTGTTCCAAATGGATCGCCAAATCCTGTCAGCTGGGACCATGACCGGGACCACAACAGCATCGAGCTGTCTGACAAGTCTGAGCAGGAGCCCAAGCTAAAGGACTTCGACATTGAGGGCCAGGGCCGCCGTGGCTCGCAGCATAATGTCACTGCTCTTGACACATCCTCAACCACAGAAAGCATCGGTCGCCAGATTGAGATGGAGTCCGAGAACACAATCAAATACCGCACGTGTAGTTGGCAAAAGGTACGCTTCGATTAGACCGATATAAGGAAATTGGGACCTGATTGACTGATCTCTTCTATCTTTAGACTGCTGCATTGCTTTTCTCCGAGTACATTTGTTTGGCTATTATGTCCTTCCCCTGGTCATACTCCATTCTGGGTCTGGTCCCCGGTTTGATCTTGACCGTGGTTATTGCCGGCATTGTCCTGTACACTTCACTAATTACCTGGTATGATACCCCGTTCAATGGCTGCGACCCCGTGGTAAGCTTCCATGCTAATATTTGTACAGGAGATTCTGTCTACGACACCCAGAAGTCCGCGATGTTTGCGACATCGGTCAGTATCTGTTCTGGGACTCCAAGATTGCGTGGTGGGCCACAGCAGTCATGTTCCTCCTGAACAACACTTTCATCCAGGGCCTGCACTGTGTGGTGGGTGCCGAATACTTGAACACGATGTCCAACGGCGCAGTGTGCACAGTCGTATTCTCGCTCGTCGTCGCCATCATTTCCTGGTGCTTTTCGCTGCCCCGCACATTCAGTACGCTATCTAAAGTCGCAACCCTCTCTGCATTCTTCACCTTCATCTCCGTCGTCCTGGCCGCCGTGTTTGCCTCCGTCGAAGACCACCCAGCAGGATACTCGGCGGCACTGGGAGAACCCACTGTGCTCGTCATTCCTGCCAAGGGCACATCATTTGTCAAAGGCATGAATGCCTTTTTGAACATCAGTTACACCTTCATTGGCCAAATCACCCTTCCCAGTTTCATTGCCGAAATGAAGGAGCCCCGCGACTTCTGGAAGTCCGTCACCGCCGTGACAATCGCCGAGATTATTGTCTTCAGCGTTGTCGGCGCAGTCACATACAACTACGTCGGTAACCAGTACATGGTTGCGCCGGCCTTCGGATCCATTGGCGACGACGTGTTCAAGAAGGTCTCCTTCTCGTTCATGATCCCCACTATCATTTTCCTGGGCGTACTGTACGCCTCTGTCTCAGCCCGTTTCATCTTCTTCCGCCTGTTCGAGGGCACCCGCCACAAGGGCAACAACACTGTTGTTGGCTGGGCTGCTTGGGGTGGAATTCTTGCCGCGCTTTGGCTTGCCGCCTTTATCATTGCCGAGGTCATTCCATTTTTCTCCGACTTGTTGTCTATCATGAGCGCTCTCTTTGATTCTTTCTTCGGATTCATTTTTTGGGGTACTGCTTATATCCGCATGCGCGCTGAAGACCACGGACCCCGTTTCTTTATGGTCCGTGGAATTCGGGGCTGGCTTGGATTCATTTTTAATGTCTTCTTAATTATCGTTGGGTTCTTCTTTTTGGGACCCGGAACATACGTAAGTGATGATCCCCCTGTTTGGATTGGCTTTTTCTTGTTTTTTTCTTTTTCTCGTGCTAACGCATTTCCTTCTAGGCTGCTGTTATGTCTGTCGTCACCAGCTACGCAGACGGCACCGTCGGCGGTGTTTTCACCTGTGCCAGCAATGCACTGTAAACTCCCCGCAGGGCGGGGAGTTTGTACCATTTTTTCATCTTCATCTTCGCATTTGGATCTCTTGTGCACGTTGTTTTCGACCTACCGGGTCATAGACTAGACACCGGTGGCTTATGACTGTGATGACGGAAAAGCAAAGTGGCGGTGGATTACACATACCACTTGAGCACTTTTGGGGTATTGGGAATTGTTTTTCTTTTTCAGATAGATGCGGATCCTGTCGCAGGCTTTCAATTGCTTGACGGAAAGCCTAGATCTTGGGGCTTACTCCCCTTTATGTATATTTTTATCCCCGCATTCTTTAATGCAGTTGTCGGGTTTTAATTCAATGCAGGCGATCGCCTATGCTACAATTTGGCTCTCCGGGTCTGATTTGCCATCGCCGCGGCAATACTCCGATGGCCTTTTGGTCTACCAATCAATGTAGCCATGTACCTATGTACCTGACTGCAAGAACGCAATCCCCTCCGATGGATAGCGTGAACGAGAATTCTTCCATAATCATACAATTTCTAACATATTCTATGTGGAAACAAGCCAATGATATAGTCAGACTTTAAGAGCTCCTCCTGTAGAACATCCGAATCGGGCAACGAGCTACTCCCCGATCGCCTATCACCACGTGACTTTCCCGCCATGCTTCCCCGACGGCGGATTGGTGACTTCTCGCGGTTCATTTATTTCTCTTTTCCTCTTTTCTTTTGTCAATTCAATTACTATAGCGTTGATTCACCATGTCAAGCGTCCGTATCCTCACACGGGGTGTTGACCTCGCCGCCGCGAGAGCCGCCACCCTCAACCTTCCCCGCGCCTCTATCGGCTCCACCGTACTTCGGCGGGAGCTCTCCTCCGCGGCTATTGTGCGACCAACAGTCCGTCAGTCATTGAAAGCCAATGCGCCAGTCGCCGCCGTAGCTTCGCGTGCTGTGAACCAGGCTGTGCGCTATGCCTCTAACTCGAGCGAGCCCCTCAGCAAGACGCAGCTCTATGACTTGCATGTGGAGCACGGTGCCAAGATGGTGCCCTTCGCCGGGTTCGATATGCCTTTGCAATACGCGGATTTGAGCCATGTAGAAAGCCACATGTGGACTCGCGAGAAGGCCAGTCTTTTTGATGTGAGCCACATGTAAGTCAACCGCTTCCGAGCCAAAACAAACCCGCAATGGCTAACCAAGTTCCCCGTCTACAGGGTCCAGCATCAACTGAGCGGCCCCGGAGCCATTGACCTCCTGAAGAAGGTGACTCCTTCCTCAGTAGATAAGCTAGCTCCCAACACCTCCACTCTCTCCTGCCTCCTTGAAGAAGGCACCGGCGGTATGGTCGACGACTGCGTTATCACCCGCCGCAGCGAAGACTCCTTCTACTTCGTCACGAACGCCGGCCGCCGCACAGAGGACCTGGCCTTCCTAACCGCCGAGATCGAAGCCTACCGCTCCAAGCACGGCGCCGACAGCCTCAAGTGGGAGATCCTCGGGGATCGCGCGCTGGTCGCGCTGCAAGGACCCCTCGCCGCCTCCGTCCTCCAACCCCTCATCAACACCGCAAACACCCCCGCCTCCGAAACCGACTTGAGCACCCTCTACTTCGGCAACTGCCGCGAGTTGTACCTCACCCTGCCCGACGGCAGCGCAACCCCCCACCCCCTCCTCATCTCCCGCACCGGCTACACCGGCGAAGACGGCTTCGAGATCTCCATCCCGACTTCCGGCGCGGAATCACTCCCACGACAAGTCACCGAGCTCCTCCTCGCCGACAGCAGCAAATCCCGACTCGCCGGTCTGGCAGCCCGTGACTCTCTCCGTCTCGAGGCAGGCATGTGTCTCTACGGCCACGATATCTCCACCTCGCAGACCCCGCCCGCCGCGGCCCTTGGCTGGGTCGTTGGCCGTGATCGTCGCGATCCTGCCACTGCTACCTTCAACGGTGCTTCCGTTATCCTTTCCCAACTCGCCAGCCCGAAGACTATCTCCCAGCGTCGCGTCGGACTGTCTGTTGAGAAGGGCCCCCCTGCTCGTGAGGGCGCTGTCGTCGTGGACATCTCTGACCCAGCGAACCTCGTTGAGGTCGGCGTTGTCACCTCCGGTCTGCCGAGCCCCTCGCTTGGTGGTGCTAATATTGCTATGGGATATGTCAAGCAAGGGCTTCACAAGAAGGGTACCGAGCTGGCCGTTAAGGTCCGCAATAAGGTCCGCAAGGCTACTGTTGTCGGTATGCCTTGGATTGAGAGCAAGTTCCATCGTCCTCCTCAATAAAGGATAGAAGGTCTATTCTTCTCCTTTTAGGATCTTGGTTTGTGCTGTTCGGTTGTGTTCCTTTCTGAAATGGAGGGATTTGTGCGAAAGACTAGCGTTTGGATGATTTTTATTACTTGGCCTGTGTATATATGTTTCCGATTTTATGACTGATATTCATCATATCAAAAGACTTTCTGATTTCACATTTTTGATTATATACTAGCTCTGCTCGCATAAATATCGGGTCATGGGACGCTAAGTGCCATGCACGCTGGCTCATGCTGAGTCTTACCTCTCTCCTTATATCAACCACCTTGATGGTATTAGTCAGACTTCTGGTTGACCAGATCTAAGTTACATCTCATATATCCTCTACTATCTCATGGTATAATGCCTCGCCAGATACTCCGTATAAATTCAGGATAGTAAATAGATATCACGGGCTATTTCTCCCCATAGTCTTTTTGATATCTTGGCTATGCATTAATCTCAGCTCCTCCTCGTTGCCACATTCTGCAAACGCCATGGTCTCCGGATCAACACCCGGAAGAGTCCTAGCGTCTACTATTGGGATGTATGTATCTTCATCGCGCCACGATCGAACGCCAGCTCCACGGTAAGCCAGGCGCTGCAGCTGGAATACCCCGTCTAGAGTCCAATACACCCACCCTTCCGAAGCCCCGGGAAAGCGCCGTTGAATGTAACCGACAATGCTGTCTATGGTCAGCCCAAGCACGATTATGATGCTGCCCAGCACCAAGACGATAACGATAGCTAGCATATTGAAGTTCTGGAGGCCGGTGACGTTCCGGACGATCTGGTGCTTGCAACTAGCCGCGGTGCCGGACAACTGAGGGAAATCCAGGCCATCATTGTCCAACATAGTTGCGGAATCCACAAACCCCTGCTGGATCAGGGCCAGCCCCTCGGAGAACCACCTGGAGACCTCCAGGCGCCACTGTGTGCTCGGGAGCGCGGCCCACTGAAACCCGCTAAGTATGGTCCGAGACGCCAGGAACAAGCTGGTAGCAGCAACGGGCGCCAGGTTGGTCCCGAACTGGATGGCGTCCAACCGTATGAATGTTGCCAATTGCGTCTCAGACAGGCCCAGAGGCTTGACAACGGTGAAGGGATTGTAGCTGGCGTCTGTGGAGTGCTTGTATACCATGCAGACGGGGTCTCCGGGGTTAGCAGGATTGCATATTTCGTATTGCTCCATGCATCCGAGAATGGATAGGGTGGTAGACGCGTTATACAACACTCCAAATGCCGAAGTATTAAGGCCCACTCCCGTGCGAAAAATGGGGTCATAGTTTGGCTCCGTGTATACAATAGGGTTTGTAATGAACATTAGAACGGGTTGGACATCCTGTCGGTCGATGAACGTTGCGTTGTATTGCCAGCCAGCAGATATTGGGCTGCTCATGTTTAGTGTAAGGCGCATATTTCATTTGGAAGAGTATTACTCACACCAAATTGTAGGTCGACATGGAAATGTCGTCCATCGTTATAGCCCGGTCATGATATCTGAGCGTGAGCCCCACTGGTGTGCCGTCAGATGGGTCTGGGGTCCCATTTGACCCATAGTAGTTATCGATCACATTTTTCTCGGGCGAATCTTGATACGCGGTGGTGACTGGAGAGCAGTTTGCCACCCTGCGGTATAGGATGCTGTCTTCTTGTCTCGTATGGATGCCAAAATGAGCGCTTGAACTGAGATAGCCCGTATCGAGCATCACCGGCGTTGAGTTTGTGCTGATACAGAGACTGGGATCGGCAAAGGGACAAGGGGCATCGCTCATTGTCCAGTTGATGGCCGCACGGGGCAGGCGCTGGCAGAAGGCGTTCTGGATATTCTGGCCTTCAGCTGCGTCATAGCAGAGATCAACATAGACCGAGGCTGACTCGACCCTTTGTTTATAGTCAATTGAAAACGTTTGAAAGTTGGGCAAACTATAAATATCCGTGATGTTGACCCAACGGCAGATCTCGTTATTGACCAAGAACTCATCGCCCGCACTAGTCCAAATTCTCGACAGCAAGATCTGCGCCGCCGCCCACGAGACCATAAGAACAAGCGAGACGATAAGTATAGGTGAAGACCTCGCCAGGCCATGCATTAACCCCCGCTGTCGTCTCCAACCAAGGGGAATCCGAATAGAAAACCAGGCTGCTCCAGCATGGGTACCGCTGTTGCGGAGCATCGCCTGCAGTTGCTGGTCAAGTCCGTCTCGCCTGGAACGCAAGAGTACCTGGTGGAGGATCAATTTGACAACGTTCCATGCCTGCGTTGCTGCAAAGCCGACAAAGAGAACAAGGGCGGCGGAGAGAACACCGCCGTCGCGTTGTTTAAGGGTGAGCGTCCATGTTGGCCATGTTCCGTCGTTGTGGTTTTGCCAGACGCCGATGAAGATATTCGTAGCGGTAGTCGACATGGTCGGCCTCGGTTCTGTCGCAAAAGGGGTTGAGAATGGTCGGCCTCAGCCCTATCACAAAAGGGGCCGAGAAAACGTTTGGCGAAGGAAGGAAGAAACAACGTTGGGAGTTTTTCTTTTCTTTTTTACCTAGGGCTCTCCCCTCCAACCCCCCTTTTTTAGAACCAAGCCTGCCAACAACAGTTCAAGCTGCCTTAATTCCTATTTGTGGTATTAAACGTTAGCCCTCAATCCTGGGAACGCTAGGTGCTACTAGTGGCTTTCTATACGAGGCTCATGCATGGGCCCGCGCCTCGTTGACAGCCTCGCCTGTAAACAATGGCTAGCGCTGTTTCTTACCATAGAGACGACAAGGCTAGAGCAGGCCTCCAGTAATCCTACCTCTAGGAATTAGACTGTGGCCGAGCTGGAGGCGTTAGCCCTAACTCTATAGCCCGGGCACGGTACATTTGTGGTCTGTTTCGGAAGTCTGCGCAGGTAACTGTTATTTAGGGAAATAAGAGGTATGCAGTTAACTCGCCTGGTTCACTGCTGCAGGTCACTTTGGGGGGAGTTAGAGCCTCGGGACAGTATCTGTCTCATTTAATACATCGGAAGTGGTTAGCGCACCGGAATGTTTCAGTTCCTATTGAGCCTTGTTGGCCCGAACGAGGTTGTAGCATGCATTCCCAGAGGCTTAGGGATCGACCGTGGCACTATGATTTGATGGTTATCTGATGCACTGCCGCCAAGCCAGGTCAGATTGGACTTGAAATAGCCAGTCCCGAGAAACCTCACCTAACTACTATGGTTCCTCGGGCTGATAAATGTTAGGAGATATCACATTTGAAAATATGCACACACACACACAGCGAAGTTAGTTTATGATTCAACGGGAAAGGACTGAAAATGGACTACTTCGTAACCAGTACGGAATCCGGAGTAAAATGGCGCATGCTTGGCACTCCGCCGTGCGGCTCAGCCCCGACTAAAGATGCCCGAACTTAACTCTCTCATTGGATACTATCTCACCGCTACCTCGAAGCCTATATACTACCTAGGTAACATATCATCGACACACTGATGGAAGACATCTTAGACCGAGATGATGATAGGGGGATAAAAGATAATAAAGGGATGTAGAAGCTTAAACGTCACAGAAGAATGAGCCCCCATTAAACCTTATTAAACCCTATTAAATCGTAAAGACAGATAATTTATGCAGTTCTAGGTAGTTTTCAAAAGTATTTCAAGTATTTCATATTCATATAAAGTCGTGCTGCAACTTGGATCTGGGCATATCCATTTGCCGTCCAAAAAGGGCGCCTATGGAAGCTTTTCCCATCCAGGTATTGTTTTCCCGTCCACGTCTCTGAGGGGAATATCTCGCGATATGATATCCTAGGCCACGCCGGAATGAAGGTCACATCTGGCTCAAATTTGCCATGTGCCATTATAGCATGTGTTTTCGTATTGCCACGGTCAATGAATATATTGGGGCATTTTTCCTCCTTCACACGTGGACAGGGAATATATTTCTGAGTTGGCTTCACATCATCGCCGTGAGCATGATTTGCGTGGCGTTTGGCATTGCCGGGATCAGTGTATTCCAAGGTACACCATTCCTCTTCTGCCAAGAGACACGGCCATTTTTCTCCGTCATGCGCCTCTTTATCATGCCTGATGGCGTTTCGACTCGAGGCGATCATCTTTTCACAGTTGAAATCCTTTGCGCGCGGGCAAGGAAATCCGTCTGGCCCTTTCAAAGACCGAGAAGGGCCCTTATCGCCATGAATCCTCTTTGCGTGCACTTCAGCGGCGCTCTTCGTAATTTATATATTGCCAGCAATTTATAGGCTCAGATAACAATTCAGATGATGATTTATTTCATATATATATATATAGCTCTTTGTTGTAGTAGAATACTACAAGATAGAGAGATGATGAAGAAGGAAGAAGTTGTTAATTGTCAAACTAATAAATCAGGGTTTAAATACCCTGTCTATGAAAGACCATCCGAAGATGGATGCCTGTAGATCAGATCTCCGCAAAACCTACTTGATATTCCGAGTTGGAAGGAAGAATTATGTATTCAACGCAAACAAATGATGTTATAACAATAAACCACCTACCGAATACGGAGGCTGAGGGAGCAGGTACCTCCAGGGTTACAAGCAGCACAGCCCCAAATCAACCTACCAAGCTCCCTGCATCCACATGGCGATCAGGAGGCAAAGCACGCTTCGACCGAAGACCATCAAAATCATCAAACTGCCCACCCTCAACAACACTCGCCCATCTGGGGTCCCTTACAGCCCCATCATCACCACGGACCCCAGCCTCCGGCTCCAAAGAAGGCGGCAAATCCTCCGATTTCGTCCCCCACTCACTCTCCTCCTTTCCAAGAACAAGAACCAACTCCCGTCCCTCCGTGAAGAAATCATGACCAATCCAATTCTTGGTGTAAGGCTTCCCATCCAGGGTAGCAGACTGAATAAACCCATTCCCACCAGCAGCACTGCCTGTGGCATTAGCCGTGTTATACTGAGCCCAGTTAACCGTCTTCAGCGTTGCCGTTTTCCCCGTCAGCGGGGAAACAATACTAACGGACTCGAAGAACGGCACGGTGAGTAGGTACACGCTCTGTCCTGGGTTGGGGAATAATCCCATCATCGCCATGGCGACGAACGAGCCCATTGCGCCCGAGTCATCGTTGCCCGGTAGTCCGGCTGGCGTGGGCGAGAAGTAGTCGGGGATATAGGTGCGCACGCGGGATGTGGACTTTGCCGGCCGCCCGGCATAGTGGTATTGGAAGACTGTTAGGAAGGCGGGCTCGTTGCCGATGTAGGTTATGTTTTGGTCATGGAGGTAATCGAGGCGGGTGACGAAGTTGGTGGGGCCACCGAGGAGGGATATTAGGGTTTGCATATCGTGGGGGACGAAGCTATGTGGATGGTTAGAAGGGGGCTGGGATGCCGGGGTTGGGGTGACAAAAGAGATTTGACGGCTTACAATTGATACTCCCAGATGCTGGATTCAAAGGTTTCGCCTGCAGTGTTTTGTAGTGAGCAGGCGTGTCCACTCTGGTCGATATTCGAGCATGTGAGGGGATCTTGGGTGCCCCATGTTCCATTCAGATACTTTGGCTGAAAGAAACCAGTAAAGCCAGTGTCCTTTCCTTGCCACAGAGAGGTTTGATCTTTCTTGAATAGGTTTTGCCAGTATCGCGATCTTGTCTCGTACCGCTTTGCATCGGCCGTCTTGTTTAGGCCCCGAGCCATTTGCGCGATAGCGAAGTCGTTGTACGAATACTCGAGTGTGCGTGAAATGCTGCGCGTCATTGTGCCGAACCCCTCGTAGTCAAAGTCTTCCACGGGTATATAATGTAGATCCTTCCAGCTGCGTAGACCACCGCGGCCTTCGCTAGACCAGTCGTATGGCTCCTCCTCGGCGTCCTTCTGCACGGCTGCATACCCAGCATCCCAATCAATGCCGTCTCTAAGGCCTTTCAGGTAGACATCTGCCAGGACGTTGTCGGCGTTAGAACCTCCCTGTGTGTGTCCCTTGCACAGCGACATTCGGCAGTCCGGCAGCCAGCCTAGATGACGCTGGGTATCGATGAGGGAGCGCACCATCTGCATTACCGAGGAAGGATCGAAGATGGTAAGGAACGGGATTTGAGAACGGAAAGAATCCCAAAGACAATAGAACGAATCAAAGTAAGGCTCGTTGCTCTGCCAGAGTGGGTTCTCGCCTGTGTAGTTCTGCGGGTTGATCATAGTCCTGTAGATTCCACTGTAGAAATTGGACAGAACGGAGGCATCGATATTTGTTCGTGAGACACGGATCGGACGCATCTTTTCGGTCCATTGTTCGACTGCTGTATGGCGAGTTGCGTTGAAATCGAAGTGTGGAATCTCAGACTCGGCATGAGCGCAAGCTTGCTCTGTGCTGATGAAGCTAACGCCAACTCGAGCGAGGACTGTATTGTCCGGGGCAGAGTTGAAGCGGACAAATCCACCACCCTACAGAATCGCGGTCAACAGTCTATGTACGATAAGACGAAAGGTCTTCAACTCACTGGAAGTGGGTATCCATTGATACTGCGCGATATTTTCAAATCATGAACACCAGCACTAGCACGGGAATTGACAAAGATACCGCTATCTCGCTGCGCTGCAGGGCTTTTGAAGTCTGCACAGAAATGCAGTACGTACGTTCCCGATCCAAAGCTAGGAGCGAACCGCGCATCACCGGTCATTCGACCCGTCGTGTTGTCCACCGAGATGGTCGCATTGTCCTGACGGGAGTTTGACAGATCGGTGAGATCCAGCAAGATCAGGGGACTGGTGCTTGAGTCATGTGGGAACCGGAAACGAAACAGGGACGTGTGGTGCGCAGTTGTCATATCAACCCGAACGCCCGATGCCAGCTCTATAGCAAAGTATCCTGGGTGCGCCTGGACCGAGTCAGGCTTATACTTTGTCTTTCGTTGATTCTTCGGATAGACACAGCCATTCACATCGTCGCCGACGCATTTTGCATAGGGAAAGAGAGGGAAATTGCCTAACGAAGGATTGCCCCCCGTGCCGGAGTCGTGCATGCTGGAGAATCCGGTGACACTGCCGCCCTCATATGCGAAACCTCCTTGGTTGGATTCTGAATCTGTGTCGGCGACGGCTTTCGCCATGCCATATGGCAACGAGGCGCCTGGAAACACATTGCCTGGGGAGAATTGGTTGTTGGTATGAAGTTGAACCCATTTCATTGTTCGAACTTACCTCCGTTGGCACTGCCGATCAACGGATTGATGTATTCTAGGACATCGTAATCTTCCACTGGAGATGTATCTGCAGCAGTAACTAGGACGCGATTTAAAAATAGCGACAGTAACAAATAGGGCAGCATGATCTAGGTTGGATGAAAATGATCGAGCGTGTGGGGAAGGACTGGTATTTAGATCCCCCCCTTCATCCCGCACCTGCCTGGTATGCATGCCCCTGGCGATCCCTGTCTGTTGCATTCCGTTCTGCATATTCCCGTATTGGATCTGGGGATGAGTTTGACGTTGTCGAGGGTAGTGCAAGGGTGTACTAGGGGTTGATTGGTGAGACTCGTGTACCCGGACTGATGGGATTGAGAAATCGTCCAAGACAACCTTGGAAGTTGGATCAATCTCTAATGCTTTGTGGCGATAGGTTGCGTGGAATTCCTAACAAAAACTTTATTTATCGTGAGAATGCTTTTCTGATATTTCGTTCTTAATTTCTACAGAGCAGGTAAAGATAAACAATTAAGAAAGGACATCGGTAACCAAGAGGAACACACTGTGTAACAGGATTGTGTCACCTCAGCCTCACATTGGATATCAAAGTCACAAAAAGATGGGCAGCATCCATATTATCATTCATCCCCGCTTATTTTCTTTTCTGCAAAATCTGTGCACGACGCCTTTAAAGGGTTAAATTCTAGGTACGCAATATAATAAAATACAATAAACACTTACCGCGCTCATAAGAACTAGTTCTCTTCTTCTTGTTTCATGATCATTCCCAACTCAGAATTCGCAGGCTCAGCGTGCTTGAGCTAGGTAGTGATCTGGATTGGGACGCAGAGGGAGATAGTTGGTTTCAGGATCTTCATGCCGGGAGTATGGTAGGTCAACGAGAGGTCCAGCGAATAGGTGCGGGATATCAGGCAGGAGTGGAAGGTTGGCACGAAGGTCTTAGAGCTAGGGATGGTGATAGGGATTATGAGCGAAGTGGTATAATAGTTGTCCTTAAAGAATGATGCAGAGGGGTCGTCCGAGTCTTCGGAAATGATGCGGTGGATTGAGTCGCGATGGTCAGAGCCAGATAATGCCGAGTGCTTCTCCCATCGGGCTGAGGAGACACACATCGTCAACAGCGGGATACACTTAGTGAATACACCCTGGCTGGTTTGGCCGGATAATACCGGACCGGACTGGCAAGGGAAATCCGCCCAAGGAGCTGCGCTATAGAACGTGCTCGCCTTAAGCTTGCTAGTCATCGATCCAAGTTGAGGGGGCTGCTCGTTACCCACTGGGTCAAATCGGAGCTGTACTGTCGCCACAGTGCTCACCTTATCACCGGGATAACTTGGAGGGAGTAAGCGGATTGGCTTAGGTTGCGACGAGGAAGCGATCAGCCGGCCCAGTTTGGTTCGCAGGGGTCCATATCGTCCACTCTTTTCCTTGCTCGTGCAGTAGTAGGGATGATTGAGAACATTGATAGGCGGTTCTTCTTCCACAATTGGAATGATGCGGACACTTTTGGCATGGGTTGCCAAATATTCGAGCAGGCGGTGATCCGTCGAGGACTTCCCTAGTACAGCAACGCCAATACTGTACGAGATTTGGCTCATATCGGGAGCCATATCATCTAGGAAGGTTTTCCCATCACTGGATAGCACAGGGTCACCCAACGTCGGCGGAAGCATAGTGTGTGCACGGTGAACGTGAGGGTTTGTCTGCGCATGCGCGCAGGCCTGTGGCAGCAAACGATCTGGCACAACGAATGTGAAAGGAAACGAGTATGAGCGAGCAGGCTCCAGAACCTCTGGGATCAGATACCCAGTCTCCTCGATTGGTTGGCGGAGCTCGAGAAAAGTCTGCTCTGACTCTATGCAGCCACACGGAGCGCGATCGAAGGTCGTGTATGACGAGCCTGTGTTATTGGGGTCAACCTAGAGTTCCCATGGTGGCTCAAATAAATTCCAGAGCAAACTTACCTTGCAGCACGATATCAATCGCGCCGAAAGGCGTTTCATGTTCAACGGTGATGATGGCGGTACCATTGATTTGGTCGCCGGTGGTATATGTGTTGGCGATGCGAGGTTTCTGGCCGACCAGCTGGATCTCGATTTTGGGCCGTGAAGGTCGAGTCCAGGCAAGTGTGTTGGAGCTACGGCTGGTGATTGAAGTCATTCCCATCGCATCGAAGCTTGCAAGTTCCGTCGGAAGTAAGGCAGAAGGGGAATTGGAATGCGGGACAAGAAGCCCAGCAAACTGACGGACGATTCTGAATCTGTAATGTATCCAGAGGGAGGAAATTTCTAGGGACCGCGCGTGTAAACCTGGTCGCGTGTTTTTAATTAATGGGTGCAGGGGAAATGCAAAGGGTAGAAACATGTGACAGAACCAATTGATAAACGTGTTAGATTATATACTGAGCTTTGCCCAGGTGGCTACCTACGGTCCCACCTGAAAAAAATGGTTTACAGATCACTTAACCCGGGGCCAGACGTGGACAAGCGCATGTCTCATGGGAGCTGCGAGCAAACCTCATCATAACTCTTATGGCGTTGGCACTAATCTAGTCACATGAATTTCTATGGGGGTCCTGCCAACACCGACCTTTTGCATATATAAATGTGCAAATTCGACTTGAGTCTTGAACGCCAACGGGTGTATCCCACCAATGTCCATAGACAAATACCCATTGATGCCGGGAGGAGCTGGGTTGACCAGACAGCCAACAAAGTCTGGTTACAGGTAGATAAGGATCTGATTTTCAGCCGGCTCGGAATTTTGAACGGTTTAGGATAGGGTGAAACGAGTGGATGAGTGGATGAAGACCAAGGTGTATACATGTAGTGAGGATTTGCAGTCAAGACAAGGCCTGATCTTATTGGACGATCTATTGGCCCCACACTTAATTCAAAGGAAGAGACTCCGAGACTCCACTTTTCAATGACCTCGTCAATATATATTGGTTCTTTTTCAGATCTTACAAGACACAGTCATAATGCAGTAGTGTTGGTGAATCTTGCCACGTTACTGCAAATCAATAGTATTGGCAGTTTGGGATCATACAGGTAACACATTAATTCCCATAGAGCCAAAAATGTCCATCCAACAGAGTGGACCGAGCTGATTGTGGTTGGCGTCCACCTTCTCCCAGATCCGCTGCACTATATCCCATTGCCTGGATATGTTCGTGATCCCGTAATGATCTACTCGGTACCACCACGATTTACAAGAATCCCGCTGTGTGCCAATAGCGTCACAGGAAGCAATAAACATCGGCCATGTGATCGGGGCCATTATGCGCACTCGACGGGATTTTGACTTCGACTTGACATCCTCGGCAGCATCCAGATGCTCGATGATATCCTGAACTTCCTTTCTGACATCCACGGCCTTGTAATGTTGGATACGTCGGTAATAGTAAGTCAATGCCGCATAATGCCAAGCTTTTGCTTGATGGTTGAACAGAATCATCATCAAGTCATCACTTGTCACAATCGACGATATTCTCTCATTTTCCAGGCTCCAGGATAGCAGGACATCGCCCAAGGTTTCACAGGCCTGAAGAAGATCGTCTGGGATAGGTTGTTGTTGCCTCTCGAACTGAGCCACAAATTCACCCAGTCGACACGTTTCCTGGATCATTCTGGCAATGGCAGGTGTGATACCGTACATGTACTCATAACAACTACTTGAGTGAATGGTCATATCCTCTGTGTGAGAGATGTCGGCCTCGATACCGAGCCAAGGCGACAGAGTAGTCTCGAAAGACACCGTTCGGGCCATGAGGGTTAAAAAGGCACTGATCTCATTGAGTTGCCGAGTCGAGCCACTGATCAAACTCCATTTTTTGCGCGAATTCCGTAATTTGGTTGCAGCATCCAAGTGTACTTTGAAGTCTCCATCCCCGGATATTACCTAAAGAACATTAGTGAGTGCACTGCGAATGTATAGACACGTCAAGGTCATCCATGCTTACTCCGAGTGTACAAAGAGATAATATTGCCATCAACCAAAATTTGTAATCTGTCCCTGGGGTGGAGGAGTCGACGGCAGCCTGCACGGATTGGATTGCATAGTGCCTATGTTTAGCACCTATATTGTGGCATCTGGTCTGGAGTTTATCACGGTTCCACAAGTGGAATGCCGCTGATGATAAAATCGCGTGATAGATCGCCGAATGCAGTTTTGCCCTGGTTGCAATTTTATTTGACATGCTGACCTGTGCGCCTTCGATTGCAGCCACGGCATATAAGCTGCGATATGGATTTTGGGTGTGGAGGATGGGTTGGAGAAGATCTGCAACATGATCCAAGTAGTGGTGCATCAGCTTCACAACTTCCCCATCCCCAAAAGCATTGCTTGCAATGTGCCGAATTGGAATAAGCGTTAAGGCCGGAGGTGGGGATAGCGGTGTGATATCAGAGTGCAATAGTGCATCATCCCAGTCGCACGTTGGTGAGTTTTCACTCAACTGGCCATGGGCCGAGGTGAGGTCTACCGAATGATCATATTTCCCGAAACTTCCTCCGGTATCCGTTCTAGCTTGGCTGTGCATATGAAAGTCACCGGAGACATCGACTGCGTTGCCAGAAGAGGCGTTATAGGAATATTGAAATTGGGGTGAGGCTTTGGCTAGCTCCAAGTTCTGCAACTCCGTATCTTGAGCATAGTCGCGGTCGATACCTATTGGCCCTGCCAAGTATCTATCGGAGCTCCAGCCTGTCTGATCTTCCGCTAGCCCATCAGGTGACAGGACCAAGCTCTGGGAGGGGCCACGGTCCTCAATATGTAGTGGGAACATCGAGAAGGGGCCCTTTTTCGACAACAAATCAGACCCTACATCATGCTCGATAGAGGACAGGAAGTCATCGATCTCCTCCTCCTGGTACCGACACACGGTATCTTCATTTAAAGGCCGTCAGATGATAGGCCTTGTGGACGGTAGTACGGGTGATTTCATACCTAGCAATATTCTCCTTCGCCCTTGTTTACTGGAAGTAGCGACTATATCAGGCTCTTCGAACGGGTCTGATACCCACTGCAGTCTAATATCATAGCCGCCACAGGGAATGCCTCGCTTCTCACAGTTCTTGCATGTGGATGGCCTTTCATCACATCTGACTTTCCTTGCTTTGCATGTCCAACAGCTATGTTTTTGTGAGGAAAAATAAGCGAATGCCTTTTCAAGTAGAATTCTGGAGCATTCTGGCGTACATACCCCGTGAATGTCATGGGCCGGTGCTTTGCTTGTGCTTGCATGTTGAACGGAACGACAGTCTGCTTCTGGGGCTTATGTATATTGTGCCTTAAATATTGATTTATTTATTGTGCTGACCCACTTGACGTATAGATGGGACAACTTGGAAAAATTCTTTCATCACATCCATCTTGGCAACCAACATTGAAGGTTGGAAGCTCGATGTTATGCCCAGGTGGCACCTGGCCCCGGCGGCCCCTCATATTGCTGATGAGTCATCCATAAAAGTGCCCGGGCCCACCCGGGGGACCAATTGGAATCTCCAGCCAACTTCATGGGCATTCTTGTAGGTAGGGCCCTCACGACTACCTATATCAAACGCCTTGCTATATCGTCTTATATATAGGGAATGGTCTCAGTATTTTGCTAGGCCAAAAACCGGGTTCTCGTGATGGATCTAAAAACAAACCCCCCCCTCCCCCATTGTAACTACACCGACCAAGGACACCAAACATTGGAAGTCTACCACTTCCTTTAAACCATGAAGAATATCCTACTACTTCATTTTGTCTCAACATCTAGTGATTTGGGATTAAATTGACCGACAGAGTTGATGAAATGACGACTTTGGGAGAAACTGCATCAATGGACATGGCGTACATTGCGTATGACAATGCTTGAGAACTCTGGAGCTGCCTAGAGCAATGCTGACAGAGATACAAAGGTGGTGGGCATCTTGTCTGAGTTACACGGGATTGATAATAGGTCGTGTATTGCTATTTTTGGAATAAATACGCTTTCTACTAGTCCTCGATGATCTCTCGATCGAACTCAGTCTCGCCTTCATCGGCATTGTCTTGCAATATCTTCTCGATGACCTCCACATCTTGGATATCCCAGAAACTTCGGCAAGCTTCTACGAAAGATTCTGATGATGCTACCAATGCGCTTTCCTCGACTGCGGCGAAACAGAATCGGAAGAACAAGTATCCATGATCATCTTCTATCTTTTTGGTGGCTGCAAAGTCTCCGCCAGGAACCACCAATATTCGATAAGGGTATTGAGTGCAGTGAAGCCACAATGCTAGCATCAAACGACTTGGATCGATAGATGCTAATGGGTGATTAGAAATGTGGACCCGGACCGAGAGAAACATCCCGCCCATAGGCCAGTTGAATGAGAACATCTCCGTCTGTCCATGTTCAGATGATACATGTCGGTTCTCCTCGAGTACTGTCGCCATGGCGGTCATTCGCCGTTCATAGGTAGAGCGAAGGCCCTCGAGCCAATTGACCCAGCCATTCAGTCCCCAGCCTGCAGGTCTCTCATTGGAGCTTACCGTGGACTCGGAAAAGGAAGGAGTTTTAAAGTCCCCGAGAAGTTGCATAACTATAGCTTGGACGAATCCAGAGGGCTGTTGAGTGGTGCTATCGGTGATCCTGAAAAGCTGCTCGCAAACGCTTGGCTGAGCGGTAATCCACCCAAGTCGGCATCCCGGCGCAATAGTTTTGGAGAAAGAGTCCAGCCGAATGACTCGCCCGTCCCGATCAAGGCTCAAAAAGCTCGGAACAAGCTGATCAAGGAACCGATGGCCAGTGGATTTGCCGCCCATGGATCCCGTGCAATAGTTGTGGTCTGGATCCGTTGGAAAGTTGGATGAAATAGGTCGGCCTCGGTACTTGGTCGCCGATGAAAGCGTGGATGGATAGTATAGGTTCCAGTAAGGGTCATCCTCAATCAGAACAAGATCGAATTCCGAGCAGACTTCGTACAATTCGATTCGCCGTTTGAGGGAAAGTACGCCAGAAGTGGGATTTTGGCCTGTCCTAGCTTTTGTTAGCAACCTGTAAAGTTTGGGGGAACACTAACTCTCACGGTATAATATATACTACATGTGGCCT
The DNA here is from genome assembly GCA_000576735.1 of Penicillium fuscoglaucum FM041. NCBI lineage: Eukaryota > Fungi > Ascomycota > Eurotiomycetes > Eurotiales > Aspergillaceae > Penicillium > Penicillium fuscoglaucum. Next base: position 77,566 of record HG814257.1, on the reverse strand, counting down.
TTTTCCTAGTGCAGAGTTCCAGGTTTGGAGCACATAGGACAAACTCCCATCTCCATGTGCCAACATGCCTTCGGCATCCATCTTGACAGGAACCACATTGATACCTTTTGGCTTAATTTGCGCGATTGGTGGCCCATAAACAAACTCCTCAACAAGCAAGCCCTCCCGATCATGAACATTTTTCAGATCTTCATCCCAATTATTGAATAAAAGTTCAAAGATTTTGGAGAGTCCATCCGCTGCCCCACCATTGATCATGACATCGGCCTGGCCTTCGTAAGGTATATTTGGATGGTACACCGTGTTCACTAGCTTTCGGAGCCATGCATATAGTGGCGGATAGCCCTGGGCACTGCCATATTGAAGGGAAGAATCAAGATCAACTCTGCGCACAGAATTCGAGCCTTGAGCAGTTCGCGGGATATGCAATCGGGCTGTGAAATCTTCCGCACTTGCCAACTTGATACCCTCACTGCCTTTTTGTAAATGGCTCTCTGGTCTGACCACTGAAAGCTCTATATTCTCAAATGGGAAATTTGCCGAGAATGGAAGACCTAGTGGTGAATTGTCAGCCGAGAGATCTTAGTATTCATTTCTAAGCACTGGGTTGCAAATACCTCCAGCGAGGTTTCTCATGTCTGGGACACGCAGAAATTTATAATATTCCTTAAGAACATTTGGTGCTCTCTTTTGTGAGCTTCTCGAGAAATGACCTTTCAGGTCTAACTGTCTCAAATTAGGTTCGGACATTTCTGTTGCTCGCTATGCCAAAGATACAATTCCATATATCGTTGTTATTGTTGAAAAATAATTGTCCGGTAACTCAACACGAAGATGCGAGCTTTTTATATAACAGCTAGCATGAATCCCCAAGTAGTGAGTACGGAGTAGATGAAAAGGTGTGCTGAGATATAATTGGCTGGCAATGGTCTCGCAGTCACCTTCCTCACTACCAACCCCACTCTCGGACTTTCATACAATATGGGAATACCTACATAGGTACTATCTTTTTGTGACTCCCCAACAAGATAAAAGTGACCAATTCCTCTTATGATTGGTTGGGCAAAAGATCATGAAAGAGACTCCGAATTTTTAGTTGTCAAATCTCCCCAAAATCCATTGTTGCCGCACATGGAGGTTAGTCTTACGGATTCTTATCATAGTTCTCAAGGATCGGTGGGTTTAATCTGGAGATATCAGCATTCAGATGGCACAGTGAGGTGTAGTCTCCACAGTACGTGTTGTTCTAGCCCCATTCTTACCTTACGCCTGCTTCCAACTTCTGCTTTTCCGTTTTTAAACCTTTATTCTATATCTACTCACTTTTACCTCGCAATGCAATTCAAGACGATTAAATTTTCAAGTTCCCTATATTTTCTTATATTGGAATCATTACGAAATGTCGTCAATTCTGAAATCGAATACACAAGACAGGCAAGGAGATATCTCGTTGACAATCGATTCCACCCTGGACCCTATAAACACTGAGCACGAGAACAACAGTCAGGTTGAAGTGGAAGCCTTTCCATATGAATACCCTGAAGGCGGTCTATCGGCATGGATTGTGGTGGCTGGAGCATCCATGATGTTGGCCTGTACATTCGGGATGATGAGTACGGTAGGGGTTCTACAATCTTACTGGGAGACGCACCAGCTGCAAATGTACTCATCCAGTGAAATTGGATGGATATCTTCCTTGTTTGTGTTTCTCAATTTGTTGCTGGGTGTACAAGTTGGTCCGTTATTCGACCGATACGGCCCGCGATGGGTCATGCTCATCGGTTCCATACTATACACCATTTCCATCTTTCTATTGGGATCATGCCAAAAGTATTATCAGTTTCTACTCTGTTTGGGTGTACTGGGTGGAGTTAGCAGTGCGCTTGTGTCAACTCCATGCCTGGCTGTTATTTCACATTGGTTTAATCGGCGCCGTGGCACTGCGACTGGCATTGCTATGGCTGGCTCAAGCCTTGGTGGCATAGTTTTCCCGATTATCTTGAGGCCCGCATTGGAGAATCTTGGGTGGGCTTGGGCGCTGAGAATCTTGGGCTTTATCTTCCTTTTCTTCCTCACTATTGGGAACATGTGCATCAAGAGCAGGTTCTCGGTAAAGACGAGTGGAGGAACTATTAACTTGAAATGTTTTGCGGATTCTCGATTCATATGGGCCACGATAGGCGCCTTCTGTATGTTTCCCCAAGTTGCTATACTGATAACCCTTTATTGACACCATCAAGTCGGCGAGATAGTCGTTTTTACATCACTGGGCCTGATACCATCGTACGCCCTTGCTCAGGGATTCGACTCCGAGACTGGGTTTTATTTATTGGCTGTGTTTAACGCGTCTGTACATCCTATTAAACTTTCTTCTTAGCCTGCAGGCTAATATTGATCATAGTGGATCGGGTTTGGGTCGATGGCTTGCCGGGTTGGCCTCTGATCACTACGGTCGATTTAACACAATATCGGTAATTATGGCCGTTACCGCACTCTGTATCTTCGTCTTATGGTATCCATTTGGTCCTCTGATTGGTGTCCTGTATCCTTTTGTCTGCCTACTTGGTTTTGGAACAGGGAGCATTCTCAGTCTGACGCCTGTATGCATCGGGGAATTATGCAAGACGGAAGATTTCGGGCAGTGGGTTGGAACTTGTTATTTTGTTACCAGCTTCGGGTGAGTACCGATCCTCTATACCCATGAGGGCTTCGCTTGCTTATCCCTTTGATCTCAGGAGTTTGGTTGGAATCCCAATTGGTGGACTGCTGCTAGAAGTAGTTGGGGCCTCGAATTTGGTCGCCTTTCTTGGTGGTGTTCTTGTCATCAGTTTTATTGCCTTTCTGGTGGCGCGATGGGCATGTTTGGGATATCATTGGAAATGGTTCACGATCACATGAGATGTTATTATTCTAGTTTTTCGCCGCAGAGTTCTTGAAAGTGAATGGTGATGCTTCGACCTTAGCTTCTGAAGTTCAAACCTTCAGTTGAAATGTCCACGTTTGATCAGTGCTTAATTTCGACCGGCATGCCTAGTGATGTGCAGGTAGAAGAAGCCATGACTTTCTACTAGTTCCAACATCAGTTTTCACAAACGTCAATTCAAGTCTTTCATTGCCAACCATTCTCAAGCTTCTGGCGGTAATCCGTAATCATTTCAGGAGTAACATCATTTCCTCCACAAACAATGATTACAACTCGACTATCCGGTGTGAGGTCTGTCATGACTTCCCTTAGCCTATCTAACCCAACGTGAACACTTATTCCGCAAGCCAGCTCGACCTCCAACCGCAGCTCATCGCATAATCGCACAACCCCCATCGCAGCATCGGCATCAGTACCCACAATACTAGTTACTTCGACACCGGGCGGAGGGAATTGCGCGTTTTTCAGTGTCTGTTGTGCCACGCAGAGTGCCCCTAGGGTTATTGCCTGCGATGTAACTGCAGGTATAGGCTGCAAAGAACCCATGCGTAGCGAATGCGCTAGCGAGTCCGCCCCAGCCGTTTCAACGGCAAGAATTCGAACTTGCTTCGCTTCCTTTGGAAGTGTTGTCGGCTGATACGCTGGCAAGTGCCTCCCAAGGCCTTCGATAATTCCGTTCAAAAGCCCACCCCCACCAACGCTGCAAACGATTGCATCTGCCGGGAAGGAACGATAGGTATTGGTTTTGTCGTCAACGTTGTCCCTTGGAGGTAACTGTTTGATCATTTCATCAACCAGGGTCCCCGCACCTCGCCAGATATCGTGGTGGTCAAATGGTGGGACATAAATGTTCCTAGCCAACAGATCTGATTCGCCATCCTGATTTTGATTTTCGATGAAAGTTTCCCGCATATACGCATCAGCTTCGAACCAACTGGCACCATGGCGGATAACATTCGAAGCCCCTGCAGCGCGTATCTTTTTGATCATCATATCCTTTGCGCTAAGGGGAACAACAACAGTACAAGAACAACCGAGATCTCGAGCGGCTATAACTGCTGCCAGCCCTGCATTTCCTGCCGAGGAGCTGAAAAAATGTAGGGTTTTGCCATTGTTTGATGGATCGGAAAGAGACGCGAGGATCAAGTTTCCAATGCCTCTAAACCGGCGTTGATTCTGTGTTAGACCTCTTTTGACACACTGGAATATAGAATGCCAAACTCACCGTGATTTGAAGGAGCCAGAAGGTTGGAGCAACTCAAGCTTGAGGAAAATTCTACTATATTTACTCTTCAGCGCCCGGATCGTTCGGGTGAAAATCAAAGCCAAATCTTACCACCCGGCAGCCTTCGAGAGTGTTGCTGACTCGAGCAAAGGTGTCTCAATCCAGGGTTTCTTCAATTGTTCTGTAGCGATATGGCCCATTTTCGAGCGATTTGAGGAAAAAGAAAATCAAAACTTCCCAATAAAAATCTTCTCAAAATAGGATAAACCAGCAATTTATATTGTGGGAACAGAAGAAAAGGTCGGTGTTATCGGAGCCTGGTCTTGCCGACGCCCTTGATTTGACATTTGGCTGCAGCTATAAAGCGGGTCGATTTCTATTTTACATAAATTGGTAACCTGGCATTTCAACCATTCAAGCCAAGTATTTGGATAATAGACATTTTGGTAAACGTTTAGTTGATATTGCTAGTGATACAGTTGCTCAATAGCTTCATACAACGAGCAACTTCATTGGGTGATAGACTAGTTGGGAGATGGTGGATGAGATCAAGTAAACTGAAGGTCGAGACACACAGTTATGAAAGTGAAAAGGAAAAATGATATGGAAGAAAAGAAGAGCCTTGTGTCTTCTGGCTTGCTATGGCCCGGGATAGCTAATAACGTTTCGTAGGCCACCTGAGCAGCAGAGGTGCCTTCCCACATCATTTCCCCCTTTCATCTCTTCTCTTTTCCACCGTCCATCTCTTCCACATCACTGGCATCTCTATATGAATCTCCTTTTGACTACCTGATGGCGCCTGCACGAGAGGGGCGCCTGTTTCCCCTTGAGGTCAAATCCCTTGAACTCTCGGACGTTGAAAGTGGCTTTGATCTCACACGCAATGATGTCAACTGGGAGCAGTTCAGAACTCCGTTTAAGATCGCAGATTACTGCCGTAGGTTTGCCTTTAAAGGATCCATGTCTGGCAAAGTCTCTGACGTTATCTAGAGCAAATTCTGAATACCCTCGACAATCCTCGGATTCAGATACCGTTTCGTCTGGGCGCTCTTCTCACTGACGTGCATACCACACCACCCAACCCAAATTCCCCTGCCTCACCTCCGATCCCTATCATGGGCAAAACTCAATTCCTATTTGAACCATTTGTGCTCGCTGGAATGAAGTGCTCTCTACGTGGCTTCCCTAGCTTTTCACTGTGGTATGGTCCAAGAGATGGAGAAGACTTGGCCGTGAATTCGATCATTGTGGAAACTCGAAGAGGCAAATCTTCTGCCGGTGTGGCGCAGTGTCTTGCCTACATGGGTATGGTTCATACACAACGTAGGTATGAGGATAAGATGAATCATCCCATCTTCGGCCTCTCTACGGATAATGACCAATTTCATTTCCTTATGATCTCGGGCGAAGGCAACGTGAGCAAACCCTCAGTGCTTGTTTATATTATGAGATAAAGGGATGTGCTAATCTTCTTATTAGTGGTCCCGGCTGCGCATGCACCATTCCGGCCATACGCAGGAGATTGTTGAGACTCTTGCTTACTTCCACACACAAGCCTCTATATTATCCTGCTCTTCCCCCAGCGGTATACCCGAGAATGGATCCCAATCTCAAGTGGCATTGGATAACCAGGAAGCTCTGGCCGCACATGCCAATCGAACATCCGATAAGCCTTTCTCGACTTTTCAAGTGAAGGCCGAAGTCAAAAGTACGGATGAGGAGGATGAAGAGGTTGGGGAGGTTGAGGAGGACAGGGATGATTACTGGGGACTGGGCCTGTTTCTCGCTTCAGGACAGCCATAGATTTCGATCCCCAGGCTGGAATCCAATAGCTCAGTTGATCTCGTGCGGTTCATGCAAGTTTTCTGTGGTCCGAGTGGGTGGCTGGCTCTATGCCTGCTTGTTATCTTAGTATTCCATATTCACCAAGAAAGATGAAGCAATAATGCCCGCTATCAATATACCCCTCCAGTCTGTGGGTTGTTCCTCATTGTGGCCGCTTATACACAGATTTAATTCAATCGCCGACAGCTATTCCTCCTCGTTCCAAGATCTCCCGAATCCCCGCCGGCCCCTCCCCCACCGGAAGTTATACAACTCGGGACTTTCCCCGATGAACAGAAACCACTCGATGTGCAAAGATGTCCCCAGCAGACGAGCAAAAGGTATTTCATTTCATGTGTATCTCCAACTGTACGGAGTCAAATACTGACATATTATGGGACCTAAAAGACAATCAAGGAGCTCGGGGCTAACTGGATCTGGGTTCCAAACTGGACCGACTCTTCAAGCGCAAACACAGCTGGCAAGATAGTTAATTTCACGCGCCATGTTAATTTGTCCTCGCGACCCACGAAATCGGTTCTGCATTTCTCAGCGGACACACGGTACAAGCTCTATGTGAATGGGAAGCATGTTGCCGTCGGACCGACTCGTAGCAGTCCTTTGATCTGGTACTATGATACGCTGGACATTGCGCCCTACATGGAGGAGGGGCAGAATGAGATTCGATTTGTGGTTGTCCGCTACTTTGCGGCTTCCAGGAGTGCAATGCCCTTTGTGCGGACCGCTCTTCCAGGCCTAACAGTTACTGGAAATATTGAGACAGACCAGGAGGTCATCGATGTTGCTTCCTCCAACAACTGGATGGCATCGGTCGATGAAAGCATTCAGTTTCCGATGGGATTAGCTGACGATGTGTTTCTTCATGTAATCCTGGCTCTGGGTCGAAGCTCTCCTCCTGAATTCCACTAACATTTCTTTCATAGATCAGCGAGCGCATTACTCCTACCAAGCCCGGGCCAGCTTTAAAGCCGTTTTACTACAAGATAAAGACCCTCAATGGCGATATCCCGCCCTGGCATTTGCGTCCACGCTCGATTCCCATGCCCGAGTCAACACCAGCGGTTGTGAGAACTATCAGAGCATGCGCCAGTGCGGTCGATGCCAGCAATTGGGCAGCGTTCTTTGCAAATGACCACTCTCTCGCACTCCCTGAAAACTCAGCTCATATTCTTGAAGTGCAAGCGGATATCCATTCGACCGCATTCCTTCGATGGGCCTTCAAGGCAGCCAAAGGCACTTCCTATCTCAGACTCAATGTGACATACTCAGAAGGCTATGAGCTCGAGCCTCGATCGTACCCATTCTTCCGCTCGAAGGCCGACCGGCTGGATGCAAGTGTCGGCCACATTATCGGACCATACGATGAGGTGACATTTGATCTTCCCGACGCGGAAACCGTTGTCTACGAGCCATTCTGGTTCAGAACCTTCCGTCTCCTGAGAGTCGAAATCAATGTAGGCCCTAAGCCAATTGAGCTAGTATCGTTTGATGCTACTCAGGTCAACTACCCCATGGCCCTCAAAGCCAGCTGGAAGGAACCCGGCGATGCTCACAGTGAGAAGATCTGGGACGTCTCCATCCGAACAATGCGAAACTGCATGTTTGACGGCTACTCCGACTGCCCATTCTACGAACAATTACAGTAAGTCTCACAAATTCACCAAATTCACATCCAGCTAACCATCCAGATACTCCGGAGACAGCCGCTCCGTCGGTCTATTCCACTACCTCCTCTCAGGTGACGACCGACTAATGCGCCAGGCAATTACCAACTTCGCCGCCTCGGTCACACCCGAAGGCCTCACACAGTCCCGCTTTCCCTCACACGTTCCGCAAGTCATAGCCGGGTTTTCTCTGTATTGGATCCTACAGGTCTGCGACCACCACCTATACTTTGGCGATACGCGCTTCGCGCGAAGCTTTCTCCCACGCATCGACGGCATCCTCGACTTCTTCGATGCCCATGTCGACGAGCTGGGTCTGGTCAGCGGACTACCTGAAGTTGTCTGGCAATACGTTGACTGGGTGACGACCTGGGGTGCTACTGAGGACCATCCTGACAAAGGAGTTCCGACCTCGGGACGGGAATCCAATCGACACACTTATTTCAGTATGTTGTATGCGTGGGTTCTACAGAAGGTTGCAGGTCTGGTGCGTGATGTTGGTCGGCCGGGACATGCTGCTGAGTACGAAGCGAGGGCGGAATCTCTGATAGGGGCTATTCGGGCCCATTGCTATGATGGACAATACTTTACCGACTCGACGGCTGATGTTGCCGATGAGCTGTCGTATTCTCAGCACTGTCAGGTCTTCGCTGTTATCTGTGGAGCGGCGAGGGCGGAAGACTCTGTGCGGATCCTGACTGAATCGTTTACAAATGAGCGATTCTCAAAATGTTCGTATATGATGCGGTTCTATGCTTTCCGGGCACTTGCTTTAGCTGGTGAGGACTTGTATGAGTCATTTTGGGAGAGGATGTGGGCTCCGTGGCGGGGGATGCTGGCGAATAATCTTTCAACTTGGGAGGAGGATGATGTTAGACAGAGGTCTGACTGTCATGCTTGGGGAAGTGTGCCAATTTATGAGTACTGTACTGAGTTGGCGGGTGTTCAACCAGTGGCTGCTGGCTCATCGAAGATATCTTTCAGGCCTAGGCTTCGGTTGACTGGGGCACTGGAAGCGAAGGTGGCGCTGGGTAAGGATAATCTAGCTACAATCTCTTGGAAGGTCTCTGGGAATGAGAAGATTGTAGAGCTCAACCTTGAGAAGGCGGTTGAGGTTATTAGTCGATTGCCGGGAGGCAAGGAGGAAGAACATGGGGTTGTGGATCATCTCAGCTTTGTTTTTAAGGATTGAATAAGCACTTCTCGTCACATTCATAGACTTTATGGTATTATTAGGATCTACTTGTCGTACAGGCTAACTTGGAAGATACGCCGGTTTAAAAAAGAGATATAATCTGATCTTCATAAGGTTTAAGATTAACAGTTAGTCGTACTATTATGAAGTTGAAATTCCTTAACTAGATTGAAATTAATTTTACAGTCAAAGGTTATAGATAGAAAAGTCTCTTATATAGAATATGATTTTTTTACCGCCCTCATATATGTCTAAAATGATATCTCAAAAAGCATTTCAAAGGAATATAACAAAGCCGTATAAGCCGATTACAATTGTTGTCTTATTGTATATGCCTCTGGCGATGACAGACACGGTGAGGTAATATAGTTCAATATAAACACCTGGGCATAACTAAACTCTCCAGCCTCAAGTAGCGCATAAGATACTCTCTTCGCTCAGACTCATGCTGTGACTACCATCTCATGATCTTCACGTTGCTCATCCGAGCGCAGCTGCACTTCAGTGACATATCCCTTGAACTTGCGAAGGTTGACCTTCTTCTCGAACCTTGAAAAGAAAATGTGTTAACTCTATAAGAAGGATATCAAGTAGGAGGTTGACATACATCTCATCAATCTCAGCTGGTGTTCGGCGTGTCACTTCTGGAAGAATGAACCAAGCGATAATCACCGCAAGCGTGCCTGTACCCGCAAAGCTGTGAGGGGGTGGCCTGTTAGTATTTTGCAAAACCTGGACTTGAGCAAGATGACAGAAGACTAACAAGAAACCAGTTTTGACACCCCAGTGTGAGATAGGCGCGTTATTGATCATCAAAGGCGTGCAGAAACTGAACATGATAGCAACCAAGTTTGAGGATGCAAGAGCCCAACCGGCTGTCTTTGCACGCAAACGTTGCTGGGGGATCTCAGCGGCGTAGGCATAACCAATAGCTGATGCACCAGTGGTGGACAAAGTTGCCAAACAAGCGAAGAAGATCTAGCGCATTTAGTAATTTGTCAGAGATGTGCTGAATTCTTGAGTACTTACCAGAAGTGAACTTGTTGATGGCTTGGTATAATCGAAGCAGCCAATAATTCCGAGGCACAGAACTGACACGGATGTAACTGCGTAAGGGTAGATTGTCAACGGGCGACGACCAAGTTTGTCCGTTGTGACAGCAGTGATTAACATAGATATCAACTGGACACACGATAAAATGACCGTTACCATGAATGGATCTTTGCTGCCAGCATATTGGACTACCACCATATTAGCAGCGTGAAAGAAGGGTATGAAAGGATTAATACTCACAGAAATATGTAGCGTAAGTGTTAAATACGGACAAACCGACAAGCTGCTGGGCAATCTTGGGCCAAGCAGCAATGAAGAAACGAATGCGATTGCGGCCCTGAAAGACAGCCCAGGGTCCCTCTTCAGAGTTACGCTCTGCGAGTATGCGCTCCTCTGCAATAGTGGCAGTCATGACTTCCTAAAAGGACATGTTAGATATTTGTTTAAATATTGACAGGGGAACAATGGCACACAATCTGCTCGTCAACACTGTATCCCTCAACATTTCCATTGCACCTAGTTAGAACTTTGGCTGCCTTTTCGATCTTGCCTTTGCTCACGAGCCACCAGGGTGATTCTGGGATGAAGGCGAAGATGACGATAATGATACCAACCATAGCCCACTGACCGTACGTGGCAATTGTTAGTGACCATTTTGACCATGAGGAACACCACGAACCTGGGTATAGATAGGAACCCGGAATTCATATGGGTCCTGTGCGCTAAGTTCCTGGAGTGCCACCGAAGCGAAGATCTGACCGACCACAAACCAACTAGAAATAATTAGACAAACTCCCATAGTTGCCATACTCCTAACTCACAAACTGTACGCGTTGATATAAAAACCTCGCAGCTGAGTCGGTGCAATTTCGGACAAGTAAAGAGGCAAGGTGGATTGCAGCATACCGACACCCATTCCAGAGAAGAGTTTCGCAGCGAGCCAGTGATCCCACCTTGTTGCAAAAGATTCAATAAACACGCTGATAACAATATCGAGCCAGATTATATAGAACGCGATTTTGCGACCGAACTTTTCTGTGGCATATTGGAGGAGCTGGGGAGTGGTTAGTCAATCGCCAGATCAGCTCTGAAAGACCAAAGGACGTACAATTTGACCGATAGTTTGACCGGCGGATTGGACACCACCCCATGCGGAGATGTATTTGCCTGCGATAATTGATGTTCCCGGGGAAGCCATCTGTCGAATGAAACCCTTGTTGGAGACAATACCGCCATTAAGATTAATTTCTACCTTCAGTCAGCATATTTCAAAGCTAAAAGGCCAAAAGCACTATCTTACGGTAACCATCCAGCGATGCGCTAAACGCCGCGGTCATGGCAATCAGTGACACGGTTTTGAACCGTCTCACACACTGCCAGACACCAAGGTCGTCTTCGCGAGATCGCATGATGGGCCCCATGCTCTTAGTAGGCATGGCATCTCCCTGGCGGGAAGAAGCATCCTCAATATTTTCAGCGTTCGCCTTGGAAACCTCCATCATAAATATAACTAGACACGATGTGTGCCTAAGAAAAGAAAAATCTTCAAGTTTCTATCAAACGAAGGTCCGTAGCTGGAGGTTAATCTTTATATTTCCATTTCTTTGAGTGAGTTTAGAGCGCTAGCAAGGGTTGATTTACTAACTCTATTACGAAGAGCTCAGCTACCTAGGCAACTGGGTGTAAATCCCAGCTCCCAAATTAGATCCTACAAGGCTAAATTCGTGTTGTTCATTTGCCGACTTGCTATTTCAAAGGTTCTCATGGGTTGTTTTCAACACGAGTGGCCGGTTGGCCTGTGAAAAGACACACTAGTGAGCGCCCAAACAAACGGCAATTGTTTCGCTCTCAATTATACCGAAGCTATTGCCTAGTGGTCGATTATTATTTATGGCGAGAACGACAGGATGTGACAAGTTTTGAACCTCACTAGTTATGATTTCAGAGTTGAGCCATACATCCATAGACCTGTCTGAGGACTTACTCTAGAACAATGTGTGATTTCTTACAGACTCTTTCTTCTTTTTTTACTACTGGAAAATTACATATTGAATGTTCGAAGGCAAGTTTTACCATTGAATTGAATGCACCCAAGGGCCTCTACCCCGCAAACTCTCACTAGCCCTAACCAGAGAATCCCCGGTGGCGTAGCGCCTATAGGAGGAAATGCACCCTCCACATTCCATCCATCCACAATCTTCGGACTTTTCGGGCAAGGTCTCCCCGGAGCTCCTTTCTAGGAAACTAAGGCCGAGTAATTACAGGTAAACCAGAAGAGCCTCGGAAGCAGCAACAGTGAAAGTTGCTTCCCCGCCAGAGATAGTGGCTGTCTCCACGCTCGCTGTGCCCTGAATAGTGCAAGTACCATTGGCAAACGTCTGGCCTGCAACGGTCGGGTTCTCACTCTGATCGACTCGAGATGTGGCGTAAGGGGCAGTCAGCCGTTTAGCAGTGACACTGGGGGACGAAAGCCCAGACAGGGTGTATGTCTGCGACGAGCGTGTTCCGCTGTCAGAGATATAATAGTCGGAATTATAGAGCAGGACCCGAACGGGAACACCAGCCTCGTAGATGGCATAAGCTGCGTATGCTGTATCTTGGCTATCCAGAGGCGCAATCTGGTCGGCATCGGCGAGCGCCATGGTGGCGAAGTAAGCACCGTAGTACGGGGAGCCTATGTTATAGCGGCCCCACCAGCAGTATTGGCCTTGAGGGTTAGCTTGCGGTAGGGTAGATAGGTGTTTGGGAGGTAGCTTACAGTTTCCAACGGTACCCTGGTGGAAATAGAGGGCATTTGTGCCCATGAGGACGGTCTGCATCACATAGTCCAAAATCCAGAGCGCAGCTCCAAAAGTCGGGCTGATACCACCACCGCCTTGGGTTGCTGGATATTCATTAGCATTTCTATCAAGTTACAATGGAAGATAACGTACCGGAGTTGGTTTCCCCGAAGATATGCGGCTTGCCTTTGCCAGCAGCAGCAGAGACCTCAGCAGCATAAGGCTCGATCTGGGTGGCAATATCACTGTGGCCCATAAGAGTGGCCAGGTTGTAGGAGCCAGATGACTGGGGATAGTTGTGAGAACAATAATCCTTCACATATCCATCCGCATCATTTTCTTTCGCAGTAAGACCCGCAAGGCTCATGGGTGAAGTGCCAAAGTAGACACCTGCGGAGATGATATCCGTCGCAGAGAGATTTCCGCACACCGCATCTTGCCAACTGACTTGCGATTCTTCATCTGCCGCAGCTGTCCAGGAGGCGCCATTGGCAATAGGATCGCTATCAACGAAAACTTGACACTTAATTAGCGCTTACGCAGCCAAAGAGGGGTGATTAAAGACCTACAGTTGGGCTCATTTCCTAGTTCAATGGAGTAGAGATTCTGCATGTTGCTTTGGACGAGAAGCGCGGCCGAAATTGTGTTAGAGATATCATCCAAACGGCGATTCAGTCCAATAATGACTTCTCCCGCATAGCCTGCAGCCAGAGAAATAAAAGATGGCCCATAAGTAAGAGTCTCGGGCGCAGCACCTACGCTGGCCACTGTATAGGTGACAGCCTCGGTCGAGGAGCTATCGTACGTCGCCCGGTCCCTGTGCACTATTAACGACATATACCAGCCTATAACAAGGTCATACATACTGAGTGGTCCCTCCAATCCTCATAGGGGGCCATGTTCCTGTGAGATCCTTCAAGTTCTGCAGACATGTCGTTGTTGATTCGACATCTTGAATATACTCAGGAAATGCAAAAAACTCCAGACTTCACAATAAGTAAATCTATACATTAATGGATTTGATCGTGACTCACGATACACCGACTGGAGCTGCAGAGAGCTGCCCACTTGAGTTTGAAGGCGGGGATGTTGGAACATTGAAGCTCAAGCCCAAAGCCGAAGCTGTAAGGCCCAGAAGCGAGGCTGATATGGGAAGAAAACCCATGACTTTGAATATCTTCGATGGATACTTGTTGTTACTAAAAGACCACTATGACAACCAACTGCCAACTTTCTACTTTATATACCCTATCACCCCACTCTCGGGGGGAGTATACCCGATGAACCCCGACATTATTCCGCTAATAATTGATCTAAGATTCTCCAAATGTTTTTCTCAGAGGTAAACTTCCGGGTCGAATAATTTCCAATCTAATGACTTAAGGTCGATAGGCTCGTAACCCCATAGCAAATCATCTCAAGACCCCAAGACGATCCGAACGTCCTATGATATCCCCCATTGTCGACGGTACTCCCATAGCTCGTGCGGAAAACAAAATACCATATCCCGAGTTATCACAATACTATGCTCTCTAGGATTGGGGGGCGGTCGGCTGATAAAAATCTCCAAAGAAAAGCAAATTTCATCAGCGAAGACGGGTAGTTGCGCATGAATATCGCAATTAACCTGATCCCTGCATATAAGTTCCTCGCGTGACTTGGTCCAAAGTAAACGGGTGTTTATATTTACTTCTTTCATACACCAAATGCTCTCCTCTAGTATCTACTCCTCTCTTTTAAAATGACATCTTGTCCCCATAAAACATGACCAATTGATGATAAAATACTTCACTGAACAACGCCTCTTCTTTTTCCCACGATCCGTTCTGGGCCCTTATGCAGCGTGGAGACTTCCCGTGGTAGCCCAGTACACGTTATAATTGTACCCCTGAGCATCATAGAAAGCACTCAGTGTGACATTCTTGCCGTCGGCGGTGGAGGTAAAGTCAAGACTGGAAGCCCCGGAGCGTTTGATAGAGTCAAGGGCGAGGGTAGGCGTGCCACTCAGTATTTGGTCACCGTAATTGCCAGACAAAACAGTTGGCCCATACGCAATTGCAACCATACTTGAATTGTCATTCGCAGCCACCGTACGGAGACTCATGGGGAAGCGGATGTCAACGACATCTCCATCGGCCCATGTGCGCGAGATTTGAGCGTATGTCCCGGGATTGGCTTTAACGTTTGATAAAGCCTTCCCGTTTAGCGTCAGCTCTACACTTGATGCCCATGCAGGGATGCGGATATTCATTGTCCAACGACCACTACCGGAAACTTCCAGTTTTGATTTATCGCCGACAGGATAAGTTGTAGATTGTTTCAGGGTAATACCCATCTCGGGCCATTTCAGCACAGAAGACATGAACAAATTGACAAACAACGTCGAGTCATTGTAGAAGTAGATCGAATCCATCAACTTGGTGTTTGTCTCGAGTGCTGTTCCTTGACAGCACCAGAATGAGTCGTAATCCGTACTCCAAGTACCGCCACCCCAGGCGGGACCAACTCCGCGGCGACCTCCAGCATTGAGAGGGGTGAAGTAAGTGATGTGGCCGTGGTGGTCATCAGGGTCCTGTTGACCCAGCAGGTGGTTGAGTAATGCGGTTTCGTAGAAATCGAAATATGCCGAATTATCAGAATCAAGAAGCCACAGCTCGCGGGTCAGCTTGAGCATGTTATAGGAATTGCATGCTTCACATGTGTCATTGCGAAGATAAGCGGCGATGGCATTTGGAGCATGGAAGTGTTCGGCTTGGCTGTTACCGCCGATCGCATATGTGTGTGATTTGACATTGATTTCCCAGGCGTTGCGGGCAATATCAAGGTAGCGAGATTTTCCGGTGGCTTTGTATTGGCGAGCGGCCCCAATCCACTTTGGTACTTGAGTGTTTGCGTGTAGACCGTCGAACTCATCTTTGTTGGCTGCAAGGGGGTCGAATATAATGGCATGATCAAAGCGTTGGGCAACGGTAAGCCATCTCTCGTTTCCAGTTTGGTGATAGAGGTCTGCCAACACCTCATTCATACCGCCGAATTCCGTTTGTAACAACTTTTGCATTGCATCGTAACTGAAGGATTCAGTGCGTTTGTCGACCCAGCTGGCCAAGGACAGTAAAACGTCTCGAGAGGTAGTGTCGTTTGTCAAGCGCCAGATATCGAGAAGGCCTGCAAGAGTCTTGTGCACCGCGTAATACGGGACATTCCCATTTGTCAGAGTGCCGTTCTCCAGTTTTGCGAATTCAGATTCTGGAAATCCAGATACATATCCGTCTGTAAAACCAACAGCCTTGTTGTTGGCCTGGCATTTTGCCAGCTCGGCAGCAAAGTAGATAGCACGGTCATAACATGTTTGGTCGCCGAGTACAGCATAGCATTGAGCCCAGGCAGTGAGGAAATGTCCCTGGACATGCGAACGGAATGGGAAATCCGGAGCATCCCAGCCACCATTAGGCGTCGCCTGCTCTGTAGATAGTCCGTGGGTTGCCCGGAAGACATAAAGTAGTCTGTCAACGTCTATTTCTTTCAAATATTTCAGGGTACGGCCTTGGTTGTCTAGGAAGCGGTCTTGGGCCAATTCGACACCACCAAGATCGAATGCAAAGGCCTGGGCTCCAACATCCTTGATCTTTAAGTCGGATTGTCCATTGACGAAAGGGGAAAGTGAAAGAAGAAAGTAAATGAATATTGTGAGGGGTTTGTGCCAACCCGTGGAGTTTATCATTTTGACTTGCTCCGATAGATAAAAAGTCTAGCGGAAAGATGAGTTGATTTAACTATTCTGCAGGCGTTGTCTAAAACATGAGTGCAGCGGGCTGACAATGAGTCCCTTATAGGATTAGATTTTTCCGGTGGGATAAAACATGCATAGGTAGATGAATATTGTATATACAATACCAAGGACCTCCACACAAGTACTCCGTATACACGGAGGATTTCATGCGGGGATAGCCCTGGCGGAGAAATGCCGCCGGAGTTGTTAGCCCTATAGTCTTCTAAGATGGGAAACATGCCGGAGGGTTTGTAGATCAATTCGCTCTATTTAAGATGGGAAAATACCAAACACCGACTAAATTTAACGAAATATCTTCTCTGGCCTAAAGTCGCTATTGATTGAAGCCTCAAACAAGCTGGATATGGATGGACACTCGTGAACCCCAAACACATAATAAACGCGATAAATTACAACCTAATATCTCAACACATTGGTCTAAACCGTTTCTACTTAGATCTTAATGCTTCTTACGTGATCTCTGGCCTTCTCGTGTAGGTTGGGGAAGTTTTATGATTCTGTGATTTTAATATATATATTTCTACCATTCAGCAACGGAATTCTCACTATCATGAGGATGAAGCCTTTTCATTTGTTTGAAATTGATCCATACTGTTAGAATATTCAAAGGACCTATCAATGACTATCAAATAACAACATGGTTGTTGAGATATAAGGATGTAAAATATTGCATGTACGTACTATGTTACGTGTTTCAGCACTATTATTGTCTTTTTAGTCCGGCTAAGTACTCCGTCCACGTATGTGTATTGCGATGAAGTATAAAGTCAGAGAAACAAGAAGAAACCCCACCAGTAACCTGATTATAAATATAATTCATATAACATTCCCACAGAGTTATGAACATCCAGGATATTCTCGGTCAAATGAAGATGCCGAGGTAAATCTCACCCCAATCCACTTCCGCGTCCTCACCCACTCTTTTCTCAACCACTTCGCCTTCTAGATCGCTAAATTTGGAATTTTTGTTTTAGTTAATTTCACTCTTTATAATTTACTATGTTCCGTCGATCTTTTACTTCTCCTCATTCTCTTCGCACCATTTCCTTACCCTCCACACTCTCTCCTTCGCGACTCCTTATCCGCGACTCTTTCTCCGCTGCTCCGAAGCGACCCTATACCCGGTCCTACTCTACCGGTAAGATATAAACAGCCTAGACCCTTTCCCAACAGACGAACTAACCCGATAATCGCAGCACCGAGTCCCTCCGTCTCTATCCCCCCATCACCACCCCACGCGAAGCGCTCTCGTCTCCGCCGCTTCATCGGCTTCACCTCCATCGCCGTCTTCGCATTCACCATCGGGCTAACCTACCAAACCCAACTTACCCTCTCACGCATCATGGCCACCCCCACCGAAGAGGAGACCCTAATCGCCTTCATTGCGACGGACCCTGCGACCTCCAAGATCGATACCACCATCCGCACCCACCCCGTCGCCGAGGCTCTCCGCGCAAACCCCGACTTCTCCGAATCCCGCCCACACCTGACCATCCCTGAGCCTCTGCGCGAACGCAATCTGACAGCCGGAACGCTCGCGGGACCTGGGAAGATCGTCGTGCCGCCATATGTATTCAGCGAGCGCGGGGGTAAAACCATGATCTCACTCATGTATCTCGGCGGTGATGTCTGCGGTCACCAGGGCATTGTTCACGGCGGTCTACTGGCTACGTTGTTGGATGAGGGTCTGGCGCGTTGTTGCTTCCCGGCTTTGCCTAATAAAGTGGGTGTTACGGCCAATTTGAATATTGATTACCGGGCTCCGGCTATGGCGAATCAGTATGTTGCCCTCCGTGCGGAGACCGTTAAGGTTGAAGGTCGTAAGGCGTGGGTGGAAGGTCGGATTGAGACTCTTCCCATTGATGGAACAGAGCCTGTGGTTTTGGTTGAGGCTAAGGCTTTGTTTATTGAGCCTCGACAAGCTGCTGTAAGTGGAAATTTTGCATTTTGATTTTTGACTTTTTTCGGTGGCTAATTTTTTTGTTCAGGCACTTTCGAGTCTTTACAAAGTGGCGTGATTGGGGAGAGAAGGAAATTTCTGCATTTTGGGGTTCCTGTTCCTGGTTCCTGGTGTCATGGCGAAAATGAAATTAAAGAGATAGAACATTCTTTTATATAGTCAATGGGGGAAGGGGTTGTAAATATGTTATTTCTGATGTATAGGTCTAAATATAAGACTATAGAAGACTACATAGACTATATTATATACTCTTGCACGGTAATTAAAGAAAAACGCCAAGCAATGGCGACACCCCGCGATGATCACATCTTCTGTGACGCGGCCAATCCACTGCCCCTCTCTTTATATTTCAATGACTTTTCACTAATTTCACCTTTCTTTCTCTTCATTAATCCCATATCCAAAAATGTCTACGTAAGTAAAAAAAAAAACCAACTCAATGCCAATCTATGCCAATACTAACCAAAAAAAAAACAGCAACATCACCTTCCACGCCAGCGCCCTGACCCGCAGCGAGCGCACCGAGCTGCGCAACCAGCAAGGTCTCACAATCTGGCTGACCGGACTCTCCGCCTCCGGCAAGTCCACCCTCGCCGTCGAGCTCGAGCACCAGCTCGTCCGCGACCGCGGTGTCCACGCCTACCGTCTGGATGGCGACAACATCCGCTTCGGACTGAACAAGGACCTCGGATTCAGCGAGGCCGACCGGAACGAGAACATCCGTCGCATTGCCGAGGTTGCCAAGCTGTTCGCCGACTCCAACTCCATCGCCATCACTTCTTTCATCTCGCCCTACCGGAAGGACCGTGACACTGCCCGTCAGTTGCACGAGGCCGTTACCCCCGGCGAGGAGACCGGTTTGCCTTTCGTCGAGGTCTATGTTGATGTCCCCGTTGAGGTTGCCGAGCAGCGTGACCCCAAGGGTCTGTACAAGAAGGCTCGTGAGGGTGTTATTAAGGAGTTCACTGGTATCTCCGCTCCTTACGAGGCACCTGCCAACCCTGAGGTTCACGTGAAGAACTACGAGCTTCCTGTTCAGGATGCTGTGAAGCAGATTATTGATTACCTTGACTCCAAGGGTTACCTCCCTGCCAAGAAGGAGTAAGGTGGCTTTTTTGGCTTTGCTTTTTTAGGATTGGGATTGGGATGTATCTATGGGATTGACATAAAATAGTCCTGTACAGCGGATTGGATATGGTGTTTTTTTGTGCTTGATTCCCCTCCCGCTTGCTGTACATACGGCGTGGACAATATAGATCGCTTTTGCACATGCATTTGATGAGTTGGGTGTAGAATTGGTAATGGGATTAGATGCCCCCTTTTGCGATTCGCTTGAATGCGTGGTCATTGAAATGAAGAAATCAAAAAATATCCAATGCTAGTTTGTGCTAGATGTACCAAAGTGGTATATGTACGCAACGTCTCTGCGATGCCTCAAAAATAGGCAACCTTAGTTGAACTCGAATTCATAAAACACATATGGCGTGTAGTCCGCGCTGCCCTCACCACCCGCGTGCATCTCGCCAGGATCATCCCGCTGCATACGACCCTTCTTGTCTCGCCCAAAGGCATTGCCCGCCAGATACGAGTATTTATCCTCGAGGTTATGCTTGGCGCGGTCTGCTTGCTTGGCAGTTTGCGTCTGTAGAAAGGAAATATCGTCAGTCCTTGCCACTTGTAAAATCGAACGAAAAGGAGGCCAGAAAGAACATACCCGGACCAAAGCACAGACGAAATCCAACGGCAATCCATACCGCAGCACCGTCTCAACAAACACTCTCAGAACCAAAATATGAATCCAGACCATAACAGCCTCACTCCAAGCGGTGCGACCGAGTCGCAGCGTCTCACCCCATACCTTACGCTCATCACCACCAACGCGCTCAACCTCCTTGCGCTCCTCCTCCTTTCCACCCTCGACATATTTGAAGTCGCGTGGGATCCACTTCTGCTCACGGCACTTATGCACGAACTCGACGCTGTGCTTCTTGAACGCTGTCACGGCGTACAGCGTGAACTCGCTGTCGGAAGCGACCAGCTGCGCGGACCGGGGAACCACCATTGGCGCGACGGTCTCGTAGGTCTTCAGGAAGTCTTTTACTAGCTGGGCAGGCACGGCGACGAGGTGAGTTTCGATGTATTCGGAGTCCTGGATGATAGTTTTCGGGTCGACCACTGAGGCGAGCGACTTGGTTGAGAGGTTGCCTCTGTGTACAGCGGGTTAGCTCCGGTCCTTGTATGCTATATGCATACGTTGTAGTCTTCATCGTATTCAACTTACGCTTGTTTCCGCTGCAATGTGGACAGCGTGTTCTTGACCTGGTTATATTGGGAGTACTTGAATCGGATGTCATTGTCGATGCTGGCGGCTTCCTATAGTAGACAAAAGGCATTAGTGTGTAAGTCCAAGCCAGGCAGACCCCTCATTTCTATGCGCGATGCAACATACCTTCTGCAGGAGATCAATCAACTCCGCCAAGGGCTTATCGGCCCTGTACTTGACTTTGTTCCATTGGAAAGTACGCAGGTACTGATCGACTGGCTCTATAGGCAGTCAGAACCTAGAACACAGAGATATCTCTTCCAAGACTGTGCTGTGCTTTCCCTCCACAGCCAGATCAATACCAAGCTGGAGACATACTATCATTGACAACCTTCATCTGCTCAATCTGCGCCTCGTCCTCCAGGATGTTCTTCAACGCATCGCCGACCTTGGCAACGACACTCTGGCACGAAGCCTCGAGCTTGGACAGCTCATCCGCCTGCTGAACAAGGGCATCTAGCGTGCCGATCTTGAACTCCGGGATTGGGAAGGAGGTGGTGGAGCCATTGTCCGGGGAGACGGTGGTCGAGACTGCCTCGAGGGCGTCATCGCGGTGGTGCGAGGGGACGATGGAGTTTGGGAGAGAAAGGAGCAGGTATTTGCTTGGTTTGGACATGGTTGATTATGTATTCGGGGAATTCAAGGGCCTTCGACGAGGCTTAGGAGCGGCTTCGGGGTTGAGGGGGGAGCTCGGGTGGCCTCGATGTCGTAGGCGGTGGGTGCTTGGACCAGCTATGTCCACCTTGCACATCTACACTTTTTTACTTTTACAAGAATAGTCCCTGATGCCTCTTAATCATTGACGCGGAAGTGAGTAATCTGATCATGTCGACGAGAAATTATATAAAAAACATTATCTTCGAATGTTTTCCCCTACAGTGGTGGAAATCCCTTGACAAAAACGTAGAATCCCCTCGAAAAGCGCAATTCCTAACGACGGTATGACCTGTGACAACGTTCAATATCAAATCAAATATTCATGATATCATACTAAGAGCCTAACTAACGTATATGAATACCAATGCAGCTACTACCGCATTTCACTTGAAGTGCTGTATAAAGATGCATAACGCTAGAAGACGATTCAATGCTCGCTCGGAGTCAGAAAACAAATAAAAAAAAAGACCAACGTGCCTCAAAGGACAGGAGGTGAACCACCCACAAGGAATTTTGGTCACCGGAACAGCAAGTGAGGCTAGATTCAACTAAAGCCAGGGCCGATGAAATGAACTGGCTTCGAATCTGCAGAATATGTAAGGAAAAGGTGGGCATGAAGAAGGAGAGAAAAGGGCAAGACAGGGTATCTGTATCGAGCGTGCAGCGCTGATCGTGAACCGAGTAGGGAAGTAGGAGTGGAGGGGAGCGGAGGGGATGGGAAGTAGGGGGACCTGTACAAAAATGGAGGGAGGGGACAAAGTTTTGAAAAGGAGCAGGTAGGATTGGCGAAAGAACAAGTCATGCTTCAAAATCACGCCGAAGAGGCGGGGCAATCGATGCATGAGGGTGCGATTGGGAGAGAGTGAAGTGAATGTGAGGACCGGAGAAGAGAAGCACCTCAGCCCTAGCCCTGCATGCCCATGAAAACTTCCTGGCAGTTCTCCACCAGGAACTTGAGGACATCATTCTTCTTCTGGACGTCAGTCATCTCACGGGCGAGACTTTCAGGCCGCATGATCGTGGGTGCAAAGACCACGGCAACATTCTGACTGGTCATCAAATTCTCTTCGTGGCGCTCGACTACGCGTCTGAGATGGAAGATGAGGAACTCCAGGACGTCGCGGTGCACGCGAGGCAGCTCGAGTAGACTCTTCTGCATGAGTTCAATTCGCGCAGACATAGGGCTAACCTCGGCAGAATCTATCACAAGTTCGTAAACTTCGTAAGTGATGAGGGGATTGGGAAGTTTGCGGAAATACTGTTTTAAAGTGGAAGTGACAGCATGAATATCGAGGTCGGGGTCGGAGATATCGTAATCAAAGGGAGAGCGTTCAAAGCCTTCACGAATAGTTTGGATGACTGAAGCGGCACCGGACTTGCGATAAATGCCTTCCATGTCCATACCTGATTTTATGTTTTAGTAAACTGAGCAATCAAACAACGACGGACAAAACCTACCTCGCAATTCAACTTCCTGGATACACCGCGTGACGATGGCTGGAATGATGCTCTTTTCATGTTCCATGCGAGCTTCAAGTTCGGTGCCGAAAAGAGCTGAAAATTATTAGCTTATACTGATATCAGCCTGGATCGTAGTATCGGGGACATACCATCAGCGGGAGCTTCGGCCAACACAGGCACGCTGTCGGCTTGTGACAACTTTCCTCCCTGCTTGCCTCTCTGGTTTCCAAAGAAACCAAAGCCTTGGCGACTCGGGTCTTGGGTCTGGGAACGCGGTAGACCACCTCCGCCTTCTTGACCTTGACCTCCTTCACTAGACATGAAAGCTCCCTTAAGACCCTTGACACCTTTGGCGACGTTCTGTCCACCCTTCTTCCAGTTAAACTTGCGAGGCTGGCCCTTGCGAATGCTAACAACCTGAGGGCCAGGCACAACGGTAGCTGTAGCAGGTTCGGACTCCTCCGAAATGTGAGCAGTCGACATAGTTCCCTGATAGTCGTTGAAGGAAGGTTTCATCACTTCAATGGAGTTTGTTGACCTCTGTTTGCTATGCGAGATGCCTAGACCGTCGGGTCGCGGTTGACCTTCCGTAGCTTTGTAGAGTTCTTGGATCTGGTGAACCAACTGATTGTTCAACTCAGCTAGCTGTGCGTTCTTCATAGACAATTGCTCGAATTCCTGGAAGCTCTTCTCCTTTTGGGTGTTCATGGCTTCCAGTTCATCCGTCAGGTCATTGCGCTTCTGCATAAGCGCTTCAATTTGCGGTGCATACGAGTCTTTCAGTTTTTGAATCGACTCTGCCAGCTCGCGCAGCACATGGTTCGAGAGTTTGCCAAGATCCAATGGCCCACTTGCGCCACCACGCTTTTCGGCCTCCATATGATCGGTGAGAACCGTGAGCTCACGTAGAACGATCTCGCGCTGAGCATCAAGGACGACCATGGTAGATCGCTTTTCAGAAAGCTCGGTATTAACTTGCTTGACAGCTGCTGCGGTGCGAGCGGCTGATTCCAGTTCTGAAACCCGCTGGCGTTCTTTGCGCAGTTCGTTGCGAAGCAAGAATATCTCTTCACTCTGCGATCCGGCAATGGGGCTGCCAACATCCGTTCCGGCTATACTCCGATTGCTAGGCGATCGAGGGTTCTTGAGATCTTTGCTCAACCGCGCACTCTTCTCACTGAAGCTTCGACCATGGCGGACAGAGTTTGAGACGCGTCGCAGGAATGACTCGTTATTTTGCCCAACGGTGTCGTCGCCACCAATGATGCGCGATAACTCTTCGTCCATAGAGAAGTCGCCTCCGCTATTGTACCGTAGCAAGGTTGATGCGCCGGCGCCATCATGTTGGTGTGATTCAAGTGGTGATGTGTTCAAGCCAGTAGGTTGAATAGGCTGCTCGAAAGTATCACTACGGAGCATCGGCGAGTCTCCGTATTGCGATGATGCAGGCGATGATCCAACCTCTTTCCTTGAAATTCGGTGGAGCTTACTTTCAAGTGAATCGCCGCGCTTCGGCAAATACGGCAAGCCGGATTGTGGAGAGCGTGGTGATTCCATTGAGCCGTGGTCGTGAAGACGAGAAAGCTCACCCGAGGAACGACCCACACCCGAAGTAATGTTATCGATAGGCATGTGTCGTTTTGCGTCACTGGAGAATTCCTTTGATCTGCTGTTATCAGGGCTGGTAGGCCCAGAGAGGTTGCCTGTTTCTCTGAAGCTGATCGGTATATCAGATGAACTGCGAGTAGAGCCCGCCTTTGTAAGCTTGGAGGAATCGGAGATTGGTAATGGTGCTTTATCGGTTGAATTGGGGTCGTTTCGTTCCCAACCCTTCTCCTCGTAGGCTATATGAGGCGAATGATTTTCCGAGGAAGTTCGAGAAGTGGGTTCTTGCAGATATTCACGGCCTTCGCGTGAGGCGCCGTGTGAGCATTCGGGTTGGACTTGATTGAAGTAATCGTGGGCAGGCTCCTGCCGTGTCTGGGAGTGACCTCGGGAAGAATTACCCTCAGCCGAAGGATCAAAGGCAAGAGGAATCAATAATTCACCACCATCTGCGTCAGTATTGCGTGGAATTGATTGACGACTGCTCCGGTATGTGCTGGAAGGAAGAAGCATATTATCTGTATAATTAAGTAAGTAAGAGTTCCAGAAGGTCATGTTTATCATCTTCGTAGATCATGCGATCACAACAATAAGTCCAGGCGGTAGCGACAATAGTGTATGGAGAATAAAGAGCGATGTAGATCACACAATATGACCACAATGCGACAATAGACGACAAAGGGTAGGCTGCGATGATTATACACCTAGGCTGCAAAAAGAGTTTCTTACCTGAATCAGCCTGCTGATTAGAAATTGAGCTTCCCGGTCTTTCATCGTTTAGATCGGGGGTTTCCGCCATTCTATTGGGGTCAGGCGTGCCTGTATATTCGCTGTTCTCCTCCTCCATTAATTGCGCTTCTTCGAGGAGGTGGGGAGGCAACGAGGGCAATGACTTGTCCAGCTTCACATTAGGCCCCGCTGGTTTTTTCCCACTAGTGCCGCCGGCTTTCCGTTTTCTTCTTCGTGCCATTAGCGATTCGTGACATTCCATGCAGAAAATACCCTGCGAAGTGCGCGCATAGCGCAGGTTCTCGATCTTTCGTTTGCAGTTTCGGCATCGGAAGCATTGAGCGCAGAAAGCCTGGTCTCCCGTCAAAATAGCCAAGTCCTCGATCTTGTTGTTGCAGGAGCTACAACTGTATGTGCAGTTACTGCATATAAGTGATCCATCACCCAAAAGGAGGAGGTGCGCGTCTGAGTCGAGCAGAGTGCTGCATGTACTGCATCGGAAACAGTCGATGTGCCATCGGTTTCCAGCTACCAAAGGTTAGCGTCATAAGAAAATGGTGACAAAGACCGCAGGTATCAGACATACCAAGCTCAAACGCTTTCCCTTCTTCAAGAGTCTACCAGGACGGTTAGTCAAGTCCTTGTCCGCCTGCTCCACATTGTGCCTACCTCTCCACAGCCTTTGCACGGGTAGGACTCGTCCTGCTCCATAGGAGACTCCGGGTAAGCCCCTTGATTCTCCATGGCGAGATCCACTGCCTAACGCGCAAAATGCAAGGTCGGCTAGGGTCGTATATATCGATGCGAATATAAGCCTGGCGGGGAGGGCGCAGACTAAGTCCAAAATTGTGTGTATACGAGCGATTCGTGATCGCTACGGAGCTCACTCGCAGTTACATGCGCCGTTGGTGTTGGTTCCTTTAATATAGTCCTTGCCGAGCGCAACCTGCGTTGGAAGCCGGAATTGGGGAGATGGGGACGTCGGTGCAGGTTTAGAGGGGGGAGGTGCAACGGGGGGCTGAAAGAACGGCGAATGGTGGCTGAACCTGCAGACTACCGAGGAGTTAAAAAAAAACGTGATCCAACACCAGCTTTAAGCGTAAGACATTAGTCCTCCCAAATCAATCCTGAACCAAGACAAGCAGGGTTGACCACGTATGGGGCGGGTCGGACCAGGATGATAGGGACGGCAATTATTTGCCTATGAACCAGGGATCAAGGGTATCAATCTCTCGACGTACCAGGCACTAACTAGCCGTGCTACAGATGTGTTTCAGGTAGATAATCGCGGGTGTTGTGACCGTTAAGCGCAACAGGCGAAGCGAAACGGAGATTGCCCCTCGCGGGCGTTGGATTTCGAGATTGGACAGACGGAGGAAGCCCCGAGGCGAAAGGAGACGAAAACGGGGAGTACAGACGATAATTAAAAAGAAAGAGAAAAGAAAAAGTAATGAAACATGAGAGTTGGATTAGGGGGTGTGGAGGGATGAGAAAGGAGAGACTACGGAGTAGAAGGTGAACTTTTGGCTTTCTGCCACCAAATGGTTTTCCCCACGTAAACTTACGAATATCATGGATTCTAATTTAATTACTCTACCAATACAGAGTCCCTTTTTTTCTTTCCCTTCTGCCTACCGAGTACCTATATTGTAGGTAAATGCCCAACCTATTCTCCTCTACCTTACTCCGTACTTATACCGTACCTTTGACGCGCGCCCAGAACGTGCGGACCTTCATTTCCCCATATAATGACCAATGAGGTTCCTGATACCCCTGAATTTGGTCCAATCTACTTTAATCTCCGTCAAAATGATACTAATATACCAATGAAGCCGGTAGTCTCACATATTATTATACTCTCCCAACAATCTCAACCCAATCAAAACGCCCACCGTCTGAGAAAAGAGGCCCAAGCAATCTTTCAGCTCCTCCTCAGCTTCCCACTTAGGCATCCCACTTCCACTATGTACGAAGGATCGCTCCATAGCCCCATTGTTTTGACCACGGTACGGCTATTTAGTCTCAAACACTTCTCCCACACTTCTCACACACACTATTTCCGGACTGTGGTCCTTCATTTTCAGCCCTGTGCAGCGTGGTTTCACAAATAATCTGGAGTGCGGCTGAAGTCAATTTCATACTGTTCTACGGAGCACTCCGTATCGAGTATCCCGTAAAGGGTTTAATAATATTCCCAGGCTGAATTGCAGAAGACACAGTCTTAGTGGCAGTGCCTACTTTACGCTGTTTGGAAATTGTGAAACGGCTCGTGTCACGTGGGAGTCCATCAGATTCAAGGGGAGTGGCTTGAGGAGTGACTTGCGTATAACAGCTATTCTTTGGCTGGACTTGCTGGATGTTGAATATTTAGCCTTTTTTTGCTGCCCGAAGGTGACAGTGTCAGGGTTGTTCTACCGTTTCCTTCCACAATACTATACTACATACGGGGCAACTTCTAAGCCGGTGCTCAATACATTTATCTATTAATAGCCGGACTCCTCTCACACACTAGAATTGAAGGAGAGGAAGTGTCGAGATTTCCCAATATATGTATCAGGGTTGTCTCAGTGTGTGTCAGATCTATTTATTATTTGAGGCTGCGGTATACTATCCAATCCCTGCCACCAAAAAAAAGACATATTTCGATCTGGACGCATAAAACAACGGCCTTGCAAATGAAATACATGATAGGCAATATCGTGAATATCGGTGTGTATTTCATACTCTGTAGTGGGCAATGATACACTGGGTCCACTTACAATTATCAATCTATCTGGTACTCCCGTCCATAGATCTGGGAGATGAGTATCTCTACATCAAATGATAAACCATACACACAGTTTACATGGTTAATATTCAAATAATGCAATATTATCTAACATCTATTCATAACACGAATAAGAACATCCAATATTAATTTACACAATGGTCGACAATAGATTGAACATACATACCTTGACCACATACTAAATCTGACGGATCGGCGCCAAGAGTGGGGTTTATACGCGGCAGCCCGTAACTTCTTCTCTTCTGCTCTATGTTGTAGACATTTTGGACCCTGCAAGTCCAGGCGTTAATTGACTTCCACGAAAGTCATGCACGAACAGGGAAAATCAAGATCAAAACAGTACAGCGTCTGAACTGGATATATCATGTGCAAGTATGGGCCCCTTAGGAAGTAAGGAGTCCCAGCCCTGATGATCCACAATCATGTACCGATGGCTTACTGATGGGTTTAGAACATAGAATTCATCATAAAAGGTGCGATGAGGCTCTCCTAGCATGTCGAAATTGCATGAGCACCAGTATAAAAATGGGATGGATATGCGCAGATGCCCAACAAGAGGACCCGTGCCTGGCGTAAAGCCGAGAAGCCCCATTCAGGTGATCAGACTGCAATATATGGGCATCAACACTACTTTGTATGTATAAAGCCCCACACGCCCCATCTATGAATATGATGGTTCGTCTGGTCGATCCAAGTCAGGCTCACCTCAACTGGACAGAGCGCTGGCAATTGGATTACTTCAGCAAAATTACGGCAGTCCAATGCATGCGTTACTTTAAAAATCCACTCTAGGGTCAGTTCGTGCATCAGATATGCGAGGAACATCCTACAGTCTGTCATGCGGCAATAGCAGTAGGTGCTCGATATCGTCAATTTGAAGAGGTTCCAACAAAACAGATCGAGGATCGAGAATCCGTTGGCTCTTACCCATTCTGCTAAGGTGACAACCTGCCTTCGGGCTAATCTTGTCCGGGAGTAGCCGAGTCACATCCACAGAGAAATAGTGCTCATACCCTACGTCATTCCGATGATGCTAGCTCTCTTCCGTGAAGATCTATGTCGCCCGTTGCCATTTTCTATCTGAGTATAGGCTGTTCGAGGGATGGATGGTCGTCGACTATGAAAAGAGCCTCAATGGTCAAACCTTGAAATAGGCTTTTGTCCAGGTTCACATACATTTTTCAACGTGCGGGACCTGAGGAAATTCATCGAGGATCAGCGTTTTGTGAGGAGTCACTCAGGGGAGGGTTCAGTATAGGACCTGCAAGTTCACCACATCGGCCGCGGCGAGGTTATAGTCTCGAGCAAACCTAGGCTTTGGCAAAACCAACTCAAGTGGGTTCTGGAGAATAAAAATATACTACAACGACACCGCGATATGTTGGGCTGGCTCGAGTTGTGGAGTGTGATTCTCAACATAAAACCTGGTTCTTGCCTGTAGCTACGAGCCCCTCGAGAACCCATTTGATGATTGCACAACACATTACCCATTTTCAGCGCGTTATTGGCTTAGCAAAAGTGCCCCTTAGGTTTTATACACCGAAATCTGTGGTAAATGCCCTTCTATCAAGTTTCCCATATATCCTGCCTATTCTTCCGACTTGGTCTATATTGAGATTTGCAAAACCAAAGTTGGACTTTGGAATCATGGAATGCAAACTTGACGTTGATACAATCAATACGAGCATCTCGAGGGATAGTGTCCCCTTGCTTAACGCCAAGTGAATTTTATAATTTTAGTACTCAAAAGGTTTACAGGTGAAAAGACCAAACATTCCCCCATACAAATATACCGAAAGTCTCATATAGCGCTTTCCTTTCTTCGGGAAAAAAGCGCAGCTAGCCATCAAAATGGGCATGAACGGGCGATGTGTTTCTAAATCGATAATCGATTTTTGCACGTAGACATCCATCTTTAGCAGAATATTTGAGCATTTCAGGCTCTTGGGACTATTTTTGCATGCTATTTCAAACAGTGCTCAAGCCCTGGCGGGGGCTCTCGGGAGGCGGAGGGAATATTGAAGCCAACCAACTCGAGTCGCTAAGAGCAAACAACTGATGCTGTAATCCATAAACGTGTCTTCGGAATACCTAGTGAAATGTGAGATGTTCACTCGAAATCCAAGCATTGTACATCATATCGGAGATCATTCGCTGCTCCCGCTTTCTCCCCCACTTTTAGAAAATTACGAATCAGCGTTGCCCCTCGATCCTCACTTCTTTCATCTCTCTTACTTTTTTTGCCTTAACGTTTACTACAAACCAGAATTCAATATGGGTGTCGAGAGAAAGATTATTACTCGTGGTAACGGCTCCGACTCGCCTGCTGCAGGCGATAAGGTCTCCATTCACTACACGGGATGGATCTACGATGCTAAGAAGGCCAACAAGGGCTTCCAGGGCAAGCAGTAAGCCGACTGCCATACCCTACAGCCATTTAGCTTATGACTTGAGTGTTTTAAATACTAACTATCTACGCCAACAGATTCGATAGTTCCAGAACCCCTGGACGTGGCGTTTTCAATGTTCAGATTGGTGTTGGGCAGGTCATCAAAGGTATTTTATCCTCTTTATTTTTACATCTTAGTGGGATCATTCATATATGCAATGATCGAATCGAACCCCTTATTTTGTTACATTGGGTGCTAATACTATCTGTCTGATTAGGTTGGGATGAGGGTGTTTTGCAGATGACCCTGGGAGAGAAGGCAACCTTGACTATTTCACCGTGAGTAAAGTCCATATGGAACAAGAGGAAATTGGACCACTACTAACATTATTTCCCAGGGACTACGGCTACGGTGACAAGTAAGTGGACACTAGACATACAGGCGATTACTACATACGCCGTGACATCCTTCAGCTGATAGTGTTCTAACATTATCCTACACAGGGCGGCTGGCAAGATTCCTGCAGGCTCTACTCTGATCTTGTAAGTTTCTACAACTGAAGAATAATACCGGAAAACTAACTGTTTTACAGCGAGGTCGAGCTCCTTAAGATCAACAACAAGAGCGCCTAAATAAGCAATCTAACTAAGCAGACTAGACAAGCATGACATTATCAGCTACATCCACTGCCAATATTGCCCACTTTGCCACTTTCTTACAGTACAAGCTCGGATTTATTTAAATTGCGGTTGATTGTAGAATGTTGGTACCTGGTAAAGTATACAGGCGATCGAGCCTAGTCAACTCTTGGAAATGCTCGCCCTGTCAATCGATATACCCGCGGTATGTCAAACAATAAAAATCGTCAAAAGTCGTTAAGAGATGTATGTACAGATGCCATATGCTATACAGGCCGTATGCTATACAGAATGGAAAAAAGAAAAGCGAAGATCGACCACCTAGAGACGATGTTGGACAGGTGATTCAGGCACCGGCATTGGCACTGAGACGGTATCAGTAGGCTCATCCCAGCGCAAGATACGAGCCATTTTGTTATATGAGTCGATACCGCGGCGAGCGTGATCGGCGGGAACAAATGGATCGGTGTCGCCGAGGGTTCGGCTAAAGAGTTCAAGGGAAACCCAGCCGCGGAATCCGATATCTTCGAAGAAGACGCGAGCGATATCCACAATGGGCAGATAACCTCCACGCGACTCCTCGAGGGGAAATAGACGTGCATTGCGGGACCAGTTCATGCGAACAGGCTGCCCAGCAACATGGAAAGGATGTTTTTCATCCAACGGAGCGGAAAGACGCTCACCATCAACAAGCTGGACATAGAAAATTTTGGCGGGATCAATGTTGGCAGTGCGCAGACGCTCCAACGAAGCAGCCAAGTCCGCAGCCGCATTGGGTGTGCGACCCGAAGGAGAAGCAGGGTCGGCATATACACGACCGGCGATATTGAAGGAATCAAGACAGAGACCAAAGTTACGACGGTCGACATCGCGAACCACCTCCCACGAGGCCTCCCAGGTATCAATATGATCGCCCCAGCAGAGAGCCTCGTAGACAAACCGGAATCCAGCACCGGCGCCCAAGTCAGCCAGGCGCTGGAGATCACGAACAATGACAGTGCGGTCGCCAGTAGTGCGAGCAGCACCCGTCTTTGGGTCTGGGCCTAGGAAGTTTGACGGGACCTGGATCATGTCTGTGCCCAGCGCCCGCGCCAGGGTGAACCATTTAGGGAGTTTCTCATTGATGAGCCGGTCTGACTCGGCGCGGTCGATGAGGCCCTCGTACATGGAAAATGGCTGCAGACAGATAATGGTCAGGCCCAGGCGCTTGCACATCAGCCGTGTTGACCGTGCGGCTGCGTGGTGATCACCGTCAAATACCCGCTGCGCGTAGCAGTCTAGATCGTCGAAGAAGAGTTCAATACCCTTGAAGCCGTGGTCTGCGGCTTGCATCAGCTTGCCGGGTAGATCGTGTACCCAGGGCCGACCTAGGGACATCGAAGCGATGCCGGGGCGGTTGAAAGCCATTTGGAAGTTATGGGAATGGGTTCTTCTTTTCTATGCCGATATTATAAAATTCAGAGTTGGTTTGGGTGCAGGCTTTCTTTGTTTCAAATAAAGTTTCCAGATGGAGAGATATTCAGGGTGCGAGAATGTCTTCAAAGGTGGACAACCAACAATATTAGGGGTTTTCTAGGTTATCAAAAGGGAAGGTAGTAAAATGATTGCGACAAAACGTTATCCCCTGCGGTGCCCTCCATGACTGAACGTTTTCCCTGGGCTGCTGTGATTCGTGTGTTGATGACGAGTCCGAACCTGATAGAGGCAAATCACATGGCCGGGTAAACGCTACCCCTTTTTCGTTCTCCCGCCAGGTCCACTTCCTCTCCACGACCACTCCACAGTTCCACACCCATCGCGGAGTTTTGATTCCTCATTAGAAATGCTTTCCCTGTCCTTGGAAACAAAATAGCCGTAGGTACCCGGCAATATCTTTTCCGTATCGGTCCAAACATATCCGGAGAATCGGCGCCGAATCGTCAATGTTGCTCAAAGTCCGGGGCAATGGCACACTTTCCGCAACTAACAGGCATACAAAAGCCACCAGATTGAATTATCCGCTTGAACTGTGCAGGTTACAACAGCAAGCATTGAATTGATTCGATTCTTGCAGAACCAAAATTTGCTTTTGACCTCGACCATCAAATCACTATGCCCGTCAAAGTTGCCATTATTGGCGCAGGCCTCATTGGCCCTCGACACGCACAATCTGTAATCTCAAACCCCTCAACAGAGCTAATTGCTCTTGTTGACCCAATGCCGACTGGCAAAGCAACCGCATCCAGCCTCGAAACCAACTACTATCCCTCTGTGGCCTCACTACTTGCATCCACCCACCGACCCGACGCAGCAATCGTCTGTACACCAAACCACACGCACGTCCCAGTCGCAAAGGAGCTCCTTGCAGGTGGAGTCCACGTCCTCCTCGAAAAGCCCGTGAGCGATACCCTGGAAACCGGCCGCTCGCTACTAGAGTTCGCCCAAGCTCCAGAGCGCGCCCACCTCAAGCTTCTCGTGGGCCACCACCGCCGCTTCAACCCCTACGTGCGAGCCACGAAGGCCGTCCTGGACGCTGGATCTCTCGGTCGCCCTATTGCCATCAACGGTCTGTGGACCTTGTTTAAGCCGGATGCATACTTTGCCCCGCCAACAGACTGGCGCGCATCGAACGAGCGCGGAGGCGGCGTCATCCCCATTAACCTCGTCCACGACATCGATCTCATGCACCACTTCTTCGGGCCTATTGTTCGCGTGACAGCAGAGCGTACGTTGCCACAGCGCCCAAGCCCACCACACAATGCCGACGAAGGCGCTGCCTTAACGCTGCGCTTTGCATCGGGTGTTGTGGGCACATTTCTGGTCTGTGATGCGACGCCCTCGCCGCATAACTTTGAGACTGGCACGGGCGAGAACCCACTCATCCCGCGGTCAACAACCGGTGGTGACTCGGACTTCTATCGCATATTTGGTTCGGATGCTTCGCTCAGTGTGCCGGACCTGACCCGTTGGAGTTATGATGCCAGCCCTGAGAAGAGCTGGAATTCACCATTGACCGTTGAGCGGATTCCGCTTCCAGATGATAAGGCGCCTTTTGATCTTCAGCTTGCGCATTTTGTTGATGTTATCAATGGGGACGCTGTTCCTAGCTGTACTGGCGAGGAAGGTTTGCGTGCTTTGATTGTTTGTGAGGCTGTTCAGAGGGCAATGTCGTCGGGTCAGCCTGTGGATATTGATGTTGACTTGTTGGCAAAGCCGAATAACTAGCTACATACTGATATGATTTTACTGGATATAGTGATCTATGAAGCGGGCGCGTCTATTTGATCTTCTTACGATACATCTAAAACGACGAATGAAAAGACACAAAGGGGTATATTCATTGGGTCATTTGCTTCTTTACACTCGTTCAGCGAGGTGTATATAAACCCGGCAGCCCTAGTACACAAAGATCATCAGATGTGCAACCCGAACTCATTCCAACGAGTCAGCGCTTCATCCGACAATAAAATCACAACAAGTTGTACGACCACGACACCAAAGGACATCAACACGAAAAGGATTCACCATCGCATTATTCAAGTGTACTTTGGCTGAGCCGCACTATCCTCGATTTGCTCGGGGCGCACCTTGCCCATGTCAATGCCGGCAGCCTCGACATCGTTGCGGAACCTCTCTTCATCCTCACGCAGCTGGGCGACCATCTGCCCATGGGCACGCCACACGGGCTTGATGTCAAATAGCTGGTCCATGCTCTCAAGAGGGACACCCTTGGTTTCGGGGACGAGGAAGTACACGAAGACGATGGAGCACATCATCAATGATGCGAAGAAGAAGTATACACCGTATCCCATGGCTGTGAACATCTGCGGAGTGAAGCGCGAGATGAGGAAGTTCCAGAGCCAGTTGGAGGCGGCGGCACAGGCCTGTGCCAGGGAACGCATGTTGGGATCGAACATTTCCTACAGACGCTGTTAGCACTGTTTCAAGGTTCGTGGATTGACTAGGCAGTGGAGCAATGTTCCAATGGCTGAAGTGAATTTGGGAATGCTTACCGAGTTGAGAACCCAGGGGGTACCGTTCCAAGTTGGGGTATAGAAGACCGTCCACAGGTAGAAGAAGAACATGGCTGCAATACCACCGCCGCTCAAGGAGTCACTATTGTTCTTTTCGGGTTCGGCGACCTTGATATACGCGCCGACAATCCACAAACAGACGGAACCACCCGCTGCACCAATCAACAGCAGGTTACGGCGACCAACGTGATCAATCAGCCAAAGCAGCCAAATGAAAGTCACCACAGTCTTCACTACACCGAAGATTCCAGTGGTGAACAGACTAGTGTTGGTACCCTTGACACCAATCTAGAAGCATTGTTAGCATCAGTCATCGATGCTCACATCCACGGATTGGATCGCAACAAGATGCGACTTACCGATTTGAAGACAGTCGGACTGTAATAGTTGATGGCATTGATGCCAGATCCGTTCTGCCAGAAGAACAGCGCGCTTCCGAGGAACAGACGCCACATGACCTTCTTGTTGGTTCCAGCCGCCTTGAATGGTTTCCAGAAACCAATGCCAATACTACGGCGCTGTTCCTCCAGAGCTTGATCAATGGCACCAATCTCCTCAATCATATAGATATGGTCCTCGGGCAACTGGCGGACCCAGCAAAGATTCTTGATTGCCTCCTCGCGGCGACCGCGTCCAAAGAGCCAACGAGGTGATTCCCGGATGAAGTAGCCACCAATGAGCAAGAGACCGGAAGGAATTAACTGAACAGCAAAGGGAATGAGCCATTGCTTGTGGCTCGGTTCCAAGGTCTCGTCGACACCGAACTATTGATGTTGTGTTAGCATCCACACACAAGACAAGTCAAAAACAAGCGAAAAGAAAAACTCACGTTGATCCAGAATCCCACAAGACCGCCAATCTGCCAGCCCAGCTCATACACACCAACCAATCTACCACGGATAGCCGGAGGAGCCAATTCGGAGATATAGATCGGGGTGATGTTAGAGCCTGCTCCGACACCAATACCAGCGAGAACACGGCCACCGTAAAGGAGGCCAAGTCCTCGGTCACCATTCGCACCAAGCATCATACCAGCACCGACAGTGAAAACCAAACCAGCGGCCAACAGGCCAATCCTACGACCCCAGAAGTGACCAATAGGATACGCGAAGAAGGCACCGAAGAAGGCACCAGCCTGGTAGCAGGAGACGATGTTGGCGCTGATCAGGTTCCTGGTAGGGTCAGACATCGTGTCGAAGTGGAACTCGCTCTTGAAGGAGTCCAGAGAGAGGGTAGTGCCGATGAAAGCACTGTCGTAGCCAATCATGCAGGATGTGCACGAGGCCACCGCTGCCAGGAGATAGACTTTCCAGTTGTAGACCACGCTAGGCGTCGGCCGGTCCTCGACCAGCTTCAGGATAGACATGGTGGCGGTTTGTTATAGAAGAAGAAGAAGAAGAAGACTCTGTGACCAGATGATCTTGATCCCCAATGCTAGGTGCAGAGAGGCAGTAAGATATACGTCCTAGGAAGGACGATCACCACGTATGAAGGGTATATGCAGGTGCAAGGGAAGAAAGGTAAGAGGAAAACTAAAAAGAAAGTCCTCGGCACGTTTTTCTAGAACCGACTAGGGAGGGTAGTCAAGATCTAAATAGGATTGAGCCCCGGACTGTCGATTTGCCCTTGAAAAAAAGAGGGAAGAGAATCCGGGGTTTGAAAAAGGGGAAGAAATCGTGGGGATGCGGAGTCGGAGAAAGGTATAGCACAGATAGTCAAAATTTCGTGCAAAAAAATGAAGAAAAGCCAAGGCGCGGCAAAACGAATACTCTAAGTTCTTCAGTACGAAAGCCTTTGCCTCTTGGCACCTCTTATGTGGCTTGCCCCCAAGAAATGAAATTAACTCTGAGGAATACGCAAACTCTGCTGGGCAACCCAAAGCCAAGTCTGTCAAACTGAGATTATTCGCTTAAGGCCTTGGATTGTGGGGATCCGATGCCGCTTGAAGAAGTGGATACTTTCCCCAGCGGGTTTCCAGTAACCCGCGACAACGTGCATTGTCAGTTTAATTTTTCTGGGGTACCCCAGAGGCAATGCAGTGCACGATCCAGACCATGGTGTGAAATAGGGAATGGCAATTGGTCTGATTGGTCTGATTGGATCAATTGAAATGGAGCCATGAACAGGGGGGAGGGGGGAAACGGCCAATGATAGATTGTTGTACAGAGGTGGCGGGGAAAAGCTTTTTCCCCCGGGGGCTTAGGGAGAAGTGCGGGCTCTGGGAAGTCTCCGTCGGCCACTCTCTGTCGGCGAATTTATCTGTTCTCCGGTCATCATTCACAATAGCCGTCGTCTTTTTATTGGCTCTCGTCGAGTTTCTTGCGTGCCATGACAAGTTCCCCGTGGGGTATGGGTGGTGGTAGTGGGAAATCATTCAGCCCGGCAGATGTTCTTTTAGGAGCGCCGAGTCGACAATAAAGCATGGAATTTGCGGGTAAGCCAATGATCATCTCATAGATTATGTTTGCCTAAATCAACAAATCCATGATGCAATCACAATCATTTAGCTATCAAGGTAAGCAATAATGTTGGTTGGGTGGAAGAACGAACTATTTCTCAACCCGGCGGCTCCTCGCTTTTTCACAGATCCCACTACCCCTACATCGTACATACTAGTTTTCCTCTACTAATTCTTTAACTTTCCTCATTCGTTTCAATGCCCACCTATGCTCGCTTCCGGCTCACTAAGTAAAGCTGAGCATGCCCCTATCCACCCTAACCCACTCCGATTAACCTTCACCGTATAAAGAATTCAATAATACATAAGCCCTTCAGATATGAGATTGAGCAACCGAAACTAGTCAATTTAGCGAGATGACTCTTCCACAAGTTGTTCTAGACCTATCTCTGATAATGGACTAACTTCATGCACATTACGATTAAAGCTGATAATCCCGTAAGACGCACATGTATAGGAAACCCTATTTAGTTAATTTAATTTTGTCATCTCACCGTTTTGTCTTTATTTGAAAAGTCACAGCTGCTTTTCCTTACTACCTCGATGCTCATCGGATGTAGCTAACACTCAATTTCTAGTTCACCAAGCCTTCCTTCGATGAAACATTTCTTCGCCTGGCTTCCTTCAGTATTGACATAGCCCAAAGTACACATCAATTGTCCCTCAAGAATTAGGGGCATCTTGGTCATATAGATCTTTCCAAAATGAAGAATCATGCGGTCTAGCCGTACGATGAACCTCTCTTGCCGTGTTCCAGCCAAAAAAGCCGGCCATTTCGCAATCAATGAGTCCCACAATCTTGTCATTGTGAACTATACAGTTGGATTCAGTAAAGTCGTTGTGCATGAAACTCATATCTAGGTCGGTATTGATGTCCGAGAAGAGAATATCAGCTTCCAGGGGTTGAATACGGCCACTAATGAGAATGTTGGGATTTGATACGACGTAGGAGCGGATCTGGCCTCTATCGGTGGGCTTTATGGAATGTAGTTGTCGAAGTATCTCTCGTGCTTGCTGTTTGAAAGACTCCTTTTGGCTTTGCGATAGGTACGGCCATGCAACAGTCAACGCAACACCTGGAAGCCTTTCTTGAACAGATACCTGGTGGCCATTGATCTAATAGGGTGTAAGTTATAAATAAGAGACTAAGCAGCAAGACGGGAACAAGTACCTTGCCATTAAAGTAAATGTCGGGCACTTTGACATTTTTTAAGACGTTCTTTGCAATAGCGATAGCTTGTACTTCATTAGCATCGGCATACGAGTAGCCGATCTCCACATACTCTGTACTTTTTTGCGTATGGAGATGTCTCGACTTGATGATGACGCTGCCGAGGGCGAACACGTCGCGACTGTCCTCATCGCCTGGGTAGATTCTCACGGATTCGTTGCAAAGATCAAGTACTGAAGCCCAGTATTGTAATGAGTCTGTGGACTGGGAGTTGACATGCTGTATATCAATGCAGAAGTCATCCGGTTTGGGAGAATAACGACCATAAAGTGGCAAGTCCGCGTATAGGTCAGAAGGAGGAATATGGTCTGGGTCCGTCATATACGGATTCATAGTCGAAGAATGGCAAATAATAAGTCAACGACGATGCGTGAAACCTCAAGATAATCATTTGTTTCTTCGTCGAAGATTCAAATCTGGCCTGACATGCGGACAGCTGCAATTGACGGTGTACGATGTAGTCCAAGCGCGAGGCCGGGGTTGTGCTCAAGCCCCCCTGCTTCATTCTGCCGCTTCAGCCTAGGATAGACAAGCAATTGTGAGTTGATTCTTTTTCCATGATGTTTTTGTAATCAAATTAATCAAATTTGGAATGTAACCCAGAATAACTGCCTCGGTTCAACCTTTCCCCGGACTAAAATGTGTACGAGAGTCTGACTTTTGTAAAAGCGGCAGCAGCTAACCTAAAAAGGGAAAGCCCCACCCGGCAGAGGGAATATCCATTGTACCACGCACGTATAGTGAGAGGCTAAGTATTTTCCGTCTGAATTTCGAATTTCATCTTATAACATTGTAGCACCTCCCTCTCGAAGATCTGCATATCCAAGCAGATAATTATACACAATTCATCATGTCCGTCACAGAAATCAACCAAACACCACCAGAAGAGCCCATCGCCATCCCCTCCAACCGCGATGGCGTCGCCTATCTGTACGGCCACCCTCTTCTGAACTCTCTCTCCCCACCTCTACACCAGACAGTCTACAATGCGCTCGGTCTCAACTGGACCCAAATCCCCCTATCCAGTGTAGCCGGTTCATCAGAGACATACCCCCCTCCCTACACACGGTCGCCACCAATTGAGAAATATCTGGCATCGATCAAGTCCAATCCCAAGTTCGTCGGCTCGTCCGTGACAATGCCTCACAAGGTCGCCATCATGCCATACCTGGATGATCTCACCGAGCACGCCCGCCAAGCCGGCGCCTGCAACACCATCTTCATGCGCGACGACCCAACAACCGGTCAGCGCCAGTACGTCGGCACCAACACTGACTGCGACGGCATCCGGGAAGCCCTCACACAGAACGCACCTGACCCATCACGCTTCCGCGGCCGGCCCGCACTCATCATCGGTGGTGGTGGCACTGCCCGCACTGCCATCTACGTTATGCGCCGCTGGCTCGGCTCCAGTCGCATCTACGTCGTCAACCGCGACGCCGCCGAGGTCGCCGCCATCCTCGAGGAAGACCGTTCCCGCAACCCTGACCCCAATGCCCAGGCTCCTCTTATCCCCGTTACCGACCCTGCTGAGGCTGCCCGTCTCGAGTCCCCCGCGGCTATCGTCTCCGGTATCCCCAACTACCCCCCGAAGTCTCCTGAAGAACTGCGCGCTCGCGCTATCATCCAGGCTTTCTTGGGTACTGCTGCCGATGCGGAGAAGCAGCAGGGTGTCATTCTGGAGATGTGCTACCACCCCACGCCCTGGACTGAGATCGCTCACCTGGCTTCTGCTGGTGGGTGGAAGGTCATCCTCGGCTCTGAGGCTCTGATCTGGCAGGGTCTGGAGCAGGCCCGTCTTTGGACTGGAAAGGATGTTATCGGTACCCCTGGTCTTGTGCAGGAGGTTAAGGATCTTGTTGCGAAGACCATTGCGGAACGGGGATCTGCGAAGTCTAGCCTGTGATTTCTTTTCTTTACGATCATGTTTCGATTTTGTTTTAATCATTGTATAGAGCGCAAAGTAGTCGCTAGTTGCATTGTCTATATATAAATGGATGGCGTCTTTGATTTTGACACACGTTTCGCCCTGGATCTACCATACGGTCAATAGGTAAATATGAGGCATCACAGTATAGACAAAATGAAAACACCATGAAGCTATTCAAGCTCCAGGACGTGAGTATTCCAGGTTACGGACTCGGCGCCAGACTTCCCGTACTGTTCGCTCTTGTGTTTCACGGCCTGTCTCGGTGGCGGATGGGCCAGCGGGTCTAAAATGTCATTAGCAAAATCCAAACATAAGGGAAACAATTCAAAGACTCACCTAATAGCCAAATACAATCTGCTGCCGAGTCGGACATCCTCGATTGGCGCCGTATCCACATCATCTGGGGGGTTAGCAGTAGTCATAAGTCCACCAGCCTCCAACAGAATAGCGGCACCAGCAGCGATATCCCTATAATAGTCAGCATCCAAATATTAACTGGGATAGAAAAAAAAAAAAGCAAAACTTACCACTCCCAACAGCCTCCCTCCCACCAAATATCAAAAGATCCCATAGCAACATACGCGAGATCAAGTGTCGCACTTCCCAAACTGCGCATACCATGCACCATACCACCTCTCCCATTCCGACTACCCACCTCCGCAGCCATATTAACAAAACTCTCAATCTTGCGCTGCATATTCCCATCTGGAATATCGCGACGATCTTTGCCCCATTCGCAAGAAAAGATACACTGTGAAGGGGCATTGGCGGGCATAGGCGGGGTTGGGTTGTGGATGAGCGGAAGGCGGCGAGTCTCGTTTAGCCAGGCCCCGCGCCCGCTGCAGGAAGACCAGAGCTGATCTGTGAAGGGGGCATAGATTACACCAATTATTGGTTTATGTTCCACGATGAAGCCGATTGAGACACAGAACATGGGGAAAATATGCGTGTAGTTTACGGTTCCTGGGGGGGTGGGGTTATTAGTTGGGTTTTCTTGCGATGCCAGTTTGGAACCGTGAATAGTCCAATCGGTCATGGTGCTGAAGGTTCTTATTTACCGTCTAATGGGTCGATGCACCATGTTGGTTGCTCGTCAATGAGGTAGTCGCGCGACTGGCCTTTGGCATATGCCTCCTCGCCGAGGAATCTAGAGATCTGTTAGTCTTCTTGCCGGTGAGTGCATTGTAGTAAAAAAAATACTAACTTGTGAGATGGGTATCTTGTCTCGAGGGCGCTCCGAATGAATACTTCGACGTCTGCCAAGTAAAACTGTTAGCAACAATGTCTGATATGTCTTATCAGCTCCGCCGCTTTACCTTCGTCAGTCTGCGTCACAATGTCTACTGCATTTTCTTTCTCCTCGAAGGCGTTGGAGGAGCCATTTGCACCTGAGATCCGCTGCTCGACACGCTCCATGAGCATCTTGCCTGCCTTGCGGCCCAGGTCTATTGAGAAAGCGTATATCTCATCCAGCTCATCTTGAGAGAAGGGTCCGACGGCCATGGTGGAAAGGGTCAATGGGGATGTGTGGATGCAAGAGATGTATCAAAATATGTAAATATAAGGAAATATCTCAATGTTGAAGGGGCAATTAGTTCCTTTTGAGTCATCCGGTGAAAATTGGAGGTTCAAAATAACCGCCACTAGCCGACCTCGGGAGTTTCGAGGTTCCAAGGTCGTGGTTGTCGAGATATTTCCCCACTTTATTATATTCTGGAAGAACTCATGGTTCTTATATACTCTTGTCTATCTGCTCTATACGACACAAGTAATTCGTAGAATGATATTCGGATCTAGGGCTCTTGGAACTACACATATATTTCTCAAGGATATTGTCCAAACAGACCCTGCAGCTCTCGTATGAATAATCTAATCAATTTAAACCAAGATAGTATTAGGGGTATTGTACTATGTAAGAACCCTACGATTGTCTTCAAATGTTCTTTTTAGATGTCTTTTCTGATCTCATTTCTGATGTCTTAGGTGTATACGAAGACGAAAAAGCATAAACTGTGCAGAGGCCTTTTCTATTTGTAACATTTGACACCCCCAAAGTTCATACTCCGATTGGTATACTTGAGGACTCTTGCTGGACGATTTCGGGTTGAATGGACAGGGGACTAGTTAATAACCTCAGTCCAAACCTCAAAACCACGCAGTACGGATCGTCGGTTGTCACGTCGATTAATACGAGTTTGGTTTCTTGCTTTGTATTTGCTTGCATACCACCATGTTTGTCCTTGTGATATTTTGGCCTAGTGGTTAAATGCTCATGTGTAATCCCCTAGGATCTAGCGGCCTAAGCGGGGCATAGGATTACAAGTCATGCTGCGTGCCTGTCGCGGGCACGGGTCAGAGGTGACTGTTCAGCACGAGGATTGTGTAGCATTTCTACCGGCGGGTCGTGTTGTGCAGGTAAACGGACCTTGTCAAGTACCACTTGTAGCGCAAATTCAGTGACATTGTCTTGGCGGCCTTTATACATGCCGTGACAGTAGCGACTACCCTCTGGGCGTACTCGGCGCGAATGCTAGCGACATTTTTGGCGACGGCAATTATTTGCTGGGTTGGAGTATTGTCCAAGAAATCTAGACCATTTTTTGTTGTGGAAGCTGACAAGAACGATGCATTGTTCTCCTAACTAACTAAAACCATGAAGGGCAGTCAGGGTATAGAGGACCATCGACGCATGAAAATTCCGATGGTCGCGAAGGCACGCAATAGTCGATACAAAACACGTTCCAAGGTTCCTTCCAAATGGCAGGTTCTAGCCCACATGTAGTCTCCGGCCACCGACGCAGCCGCTCCACAAGACTATGGTAAAATGGACGTCTGTGACAAACCCGATAGTCTCCGCCGGATGGTTCAATCCCGCCATCGTCAGTGAATGCGAAAAGATCGAATCTTCCACAAGGCTACCTCCATCAAAGAAGGGCTGAAGATTTTGGACAATCCCCAAGCCCAGGGAATTCTACGCGCATCCAACGACTACATGTGATCATGATAGTATGGTCGCTGGTCTCCTTTCCCGCTTGGAAAGCAAGCCGGAAATCACCAGATTCGCCCTACGTTCGGCCCTAGATCGTGTCCGTCCACGTGGGCCAGCACCTCCGCCACCCCCAAAAATTGACCACCGACACCATGGCGAATTGTCAGGCACGGCAGTACACGGGGGCTGGTTGACGGGCATAGAGCGGTCGATGGGCTGGTCGGCAGGCACCATGACCTCCGCAGGTTGATCGACGACCGTAGTGTCACTGGCCAATGGCACCACTCAATACAGTTGATCATCATTCATAAGAGCAGGTGGCGATATTCAAGTCGGTTGTCCATCCATTTGCTGTAACCTATCTTGTATCGCTTCGTGGTCA
This sequence comes from Penicillium fuscoglaucum FM041, assembly GCA_000576735.1. Lineage (NCBI taxonomy): Eukaryota > Fungi > Ascomycota > Eurotiomycetes > Eurotiales > Aspergillaceae > Penicillium > Penicillium fuscoglaucum. The sequence goes on along the minus strand of HG814257.1, from coordinate 33,537 downwards.
TTATTTCCTTCATCATCTTTGTATTCTTGGAGCACAATGCTCCGCATAACGCGCCGGGGAGCGCGACGGCCGGTGAACAGTTCGAACTGAGCAAAACCTTGCTCTGGCAGAACATCAAGGCCATCTAAGGCTACCCAACCACGGTGGGATAGAGCTCGTGTTTGTTTCATGAGAGGGGTATTGAGGGGTTTGTATGCCAGCTATAAACATTGGTTAGGAATACAAGGTCATCTTTTCAGGCTGGTAAGAAGGAGATCTGTAAACTTACATCAACAACAACACCACCTGTCGGGCTTTCTAGCCATTGTGCTGGCATACGGAAGTTGGGTGCTGGCTCGCCGCCAATACTATGGGCCGGAATTCCCGAGACAACAATCGTCGGCTGTTTGAAATCCGCAGGCCAGGGGTCGGATAATGAAGAAATAATGCGAACTGTGGGACGGCCAGACCCGCCGGCCTCTTTTGAGTGGAGATCTTGTCGGTTGTAGTGGTGCGCCAGTCTCTCCGCATTGGCGAGTGTACGGTTGTAGACAAAGATGTTTTGCACACCAAGATGGATCATGGAGTAAATTGCAGCGCGGGCCATCCCGCCAGATCCTATGACAAGGCCTGTGGATGACAAGCGAACCGCATTTGCCGGAGACAAACCGCGGCGAATACAATTGCAGATTCCGATCCAATCGGTGTTGTCACCATGAAGACCCTTGATAGGGCCAGCACGGCTCTTTTGGAGAAAGATTGAAGATTCTTGAAGACGGGTGTCATCCAGGTCATCGAGGTTGCGGATTGGGATGAGGGTATTGACGGCGCCGATGGCTCGGGCATGCGCAGACATTGAGTGGAGGAGAGGAATACACTCTGTTTTGTACGGAAGACTGACACTTGATCCACCAAAATATTGATTTTCCACAAGGTCATTTAACCCTCGTAGAGTAGGTGATTGGTGAATGGAGTAATTGTGCGGCAAACCACAGGTTTTGAAAGCAGTGTTGTGCATCGCAGGCGACATACTATATGTTGTGTTGGCACCAAAGACGAAAAATTGCATCGGGTCCAAGGCAAATGAGCTATAAAGCGCCTTCTGCACTTCGCGGGCAGTGATGTATGATCGTAGATGAGTTGGAAGTTCCGTTACTAAGGACGGATGTGTGACTGGGGAGAGGATAGGGTTGAAGCAACGAGACATGCGGCCAAGAGGACCGGTGTTATAGGCGATCAGAGAAAGACCAGTAACAGGCAGGCTCTGGATGCGATGGCGGAATCTTTGCACCGCAAGGTTGTCTTCAGGTGTCTCGGCTGGTTGGCACACTCGGACTATATCGCACCCAAGGCTCTTGGCCCGTTCATAAACTTTCATATACTCATCGCCATCCCAGCCCCCCGGCAGAGGATGGAAGGCTTCGAAGTGGCCAATGATCCTCGTTCGCCCACTTGCAGAGATGATCTGGGAAATAATATTGTCATCACGAGTGAGGTCTACTGTGAGGAAACCGGTAGAGAGCCGTAAGCCATGTCGGACGAGATTTAAGTAGGTTTCATCGGTACATCTCACGGGAACTTGACTAGGAGACAGAGATCCTGTGGAGGTGGTATAGCTTTCCACGTGATATATCAACGGCACAATGATATTGCGACGAATGAGTGCTACCGCCTGGCTAATACTGTCCGCGAGAGTTGAGCTGAGGCCTGGCTGACCGGAAGAGTCTGTTACGTCGACAGCCAGTTCGAAGGCATCGGCAGTGAATTCCAGCTGCTCAATATCCATACCCTTCTCGCACATCTTGGAAAATGGCACTGACACTGCCGATGTGTACATACGAGATTCCACAGGCAACAGCGACAGCGGGAAAGATGCATGCTGGCTGTTAAGTTCTGCAATGTCACCGGTGATAAAGGCAATGAAGCGGAGAAAGTCCCGCTGAACTCGTTTCAACGTTAAAAACGGAATGGGAGTGTGTGACCTAGGCTCCGTTCGGTGTGTCGGTGATGAGTTGTCGCTATCATTGGATAGATCCTCACTTCTGGCCTCTGATAGATTGAAAAACTCGAGGTTCGAGCACCCTCGATATATCGGGCCTGATAATTCAAGGAAATGTCGCACCTTTTGCGTATCCCACGCTTTGAGATACGACTGGATGCTCTCAGGGTCTCGAATAACGTGAATAACCGGATGAGTCTGCGCAAATTCCCTAAGAAGTCTTTGGCCGTTGCGTTCCATCGACCCAGCCCCACACGCAATCACACATCCCTCTTGGTTATCTGCCAGCATCGATTCAAACACCCGCGCCTCTTGTTGCCGGTAGACGGATCCATCATTTTCCTTCTTGAATACAGCACGGGAACATCCCACACTCTGTTGAAAGTAGCGGTCTGCATCGATCAATCGTCGTCCAGATGTCGCCGCGAGGATGACCGCCAGACTTGACTTTCCTGTGCCACGGATTCCGATCAATACGACGGATGCCTTTGGGCTGAAGGTGCGTGGCGTTTGAAGATGACCATTTTCAAACAATACCGGGGATCCACGATTCGATTGTAATTCTCTTAGTGAGGGTAGACGCGAATCTCCGAATGCTTCTCTATGTTCACTCAATTGACTAGAAGAAGGTCGGGATGAAAGCTGAACAGTGGGAGAGAGTACGACGCCCGAGCTGTACTTCCGAGGCCCATTGTCCGAAGCCTCGACCTCGTGGAGCTTGCGTTTCGGTGGGCGTACCAACATGGACATGGCGCATCAAGTGTCCCACGTGTGGGAATGAGATCAGGAGCAGGGTAGCCGAGGACCCATTACCACGGACGGAAAGGTGGGATGGAGGGCCTCGGTAGGGTATTGAGATATACGTATATAGAGGATCCGGAGATGTGGAGGAAATGAACCGATATGGTAAGCCGGATTCCCCAAGTTTTGCGGGGGAAAAAGAATATTTCTTGGTAATCGCGCGCGTCCCGATGGATACATTACTATTACATAAGGCGGACGAGCACTCACCCGGGGACTTTCGGTTTTCCTCTTCCCCGCGGGGGATTTGCGCTCAGATGCGAACGTGCAAAACAGCTGGGGAAATTATCGAAATTGCTGTGGCTTAGTCTGAATTGTGCCGCTAGCTTGCCCAAAAATCAGATTGAAATCCATGGCCTAAATTCCACGTCTGCGCGCGATTACCTTTTGCGAGACAGTGACCGCTAGCCGGGGATTCAACCTTCCCCGGAAGAACCCTGTTGGCAAGCGCCTTGCCTTGTGCTGCACCTAACCTCAACATCGCGCTTCGGTCCCAACATCCCTCCCCGACGACCCTAGTACACCTCCGGTGGGGCTTATTTTCATGGCGTAATCGCCGGCTCGTCCGTGCAGTCGCCTGTCGGCAAAAGATTCATCAATATCGCTTTGCGGGAGCATGCGCCCGAATCCTCCCAAGTGGATCGCTTAATCAATCACCATGAACGCTGAACACCGCCAGGCCACTGGCGCTAGTAGCAAATCCAAACGACGATGGACCGAGCCGGAAGATGACGGGAAGGCGACGGGGGAACCGAAGCGTCAGCGAGTCTCACGGGCTTGCGATAGTTGCCGGTTGAAAAAGGACAAATGCGACGGAATACAGCCAGTGTGCTCGACTTGCGCATCCCTCTGCCGGCCCTGTACCTACAAGGCCAACCCGAAGAAGCGAGGCCTGCCCACGGGCTATATTCGCTCGCTGGAGTTGCTTTGGGGGCTAGCATTCCAAAAGATCCAAGGCAGTGAAGATGTCATGCGAGCTTTGATGCGATCAATCAATCTTCCCAGTCTCTTGGCTACGATGGGCAAGGAAGCAGAGGGGTCGGATGCATTGCTAGCTTCCTTCAAAAACAGCACAGTCCTCCGAGACATTGAACGCATTCTGGTAGTACTGGAACAGCCGGAGGAGGAAAGGGAGCGAAATCTCCACGAATATGGCGAAGGGGAAACACCTCTGGATGTCGAAGCGATTCTTTCTTCGGCTGAAGCACAGGACTGGCAGGTCCCAGAAGGCATGGGAGCCCACGAAACGCCATTACCAGGAGTATCGCCGACTCGAACCGCTGTGAAAGTTACCGGACCACGCCCGACTGCAGACTGCGGTAGTCAGACAACTACACCAGATGACCGACCCTCGTCCTCTTTCACCTTCCCACCTAATCCTGATTACCCTCGATCGCTCTCCGTGAAAACCCCTCTTCAACTCCCCTACAACGCATGGCCCCTTTTTGATGTGTATTTCTCCTACACGCAGTGTTGGTTCCCCATACTCGAAAAACATGACATACTCCGCACCGCTTTTCAATATACCGAAGGCGATGTATACGCATCGGTTTTAAGCCCCGGGTCTGGGGAGCACGCGGCCTTGTGGGCTGTTCTCACTCTCGCCTCGCTCCAGGATGCTTCTATCTCAGCATCCAGCGAAGTAGAAGGTCAGCCTAGTGATCAGATGACCCCATCGCAAATGTATGCTACTGCCCGACGATTGATTCCGCCTGAAAGTGGCCCGCACGAACTCGGACACGTGCAAGCACTTCTGATCCTGGGTCTAGTCAAATTCGGACAGCAAGAATGGACTGGCTCCTGGATGCTTGTTGGTCAGGCTGTTCGGATTGCGCATATACTAAATCTCGATCAACCTTCATATTCATCATCATCAAGAACCCCAGAACAAGACAAACAGCTCGGTCGAGCAAAACATGTGTTTTTGGGTTGCTTTGTTCTCGAGACCCTTATTGCGGAATCAACTTCACAATGCCCATCGCTCCGGAAGGCAGACTTATCCAGGATAGGCTCTATCAATGAGGATGGTCTTGAGGAATGGCATCCTTGGGAGGATCAAACTGGGTTACGCCCGCCCCAATCCTCACGGGCGTCTATGCAGCGCGGTCCCCTTCACGCATTGAGTACTTTCAACCGCCTCGTCAACCTCGTGTCGATTTTGAATGATCTATGCTGTTGCAAGCACGACCCGACAATATCTCGATCGCAACTGGAGCAACTGGAGTTGCAATTACAACGCTGGGTAACAGAATTACCAAAGAGCTATCGTGTCGATCTACAAAGTCGCCCTGTGAGACTTGCTTCTCCGCATATTTTCGGGTTAGAGATGACATATGAAAGTGTTGTCATTGCTCTTAGCTCCCAAATTGCCATTCGTGAGTATGATCAGAACATACCTGAACCCCCTCACAAAATCCGTGCTACAGAAAGCTCGAAAAGGCTTTTGCAATTGCTTCAGGCCTATATGGAGACATACAGCTTTTCAGCCACCGCGCCAACCTTTGGTCTGATGCTTCGATTTGGTCTTCCGCGGTCCATTTCTAGGGACCTCCCGTCAGTCCTTGATACGGATTTACGAAATAACATCCACAATTTTTCCTCGAAGCTCTCTACGTTGTGGACTATGCCAAACCAACAAACCGCTAGTCGAAATGTATCACAAAGATCTCAACTATTGGGTACTTCCCCTGCGCTCTCACAGCACATCGATGCCTCTACCGGTGGAGATATGGGAATCCCGTCATCGCTTTCAATCGCCACACCTTCGCATCTTCTTCATGCCACACATGCAACACCTGGGCCCCAAAATACTACACATTCCGCGGCTGTCCCTGAAAACCCATTCCTCTCCACGCCTTGGCTTAGAACCACACAACACATCGAAGATGTATCTCTTCTCCGCACGCCGTCATCCCTAACCTCAGTTGGTGGCGCTTCTGAAGTTCCCGCACTGCAGGGCCACTTGGATGGTACTCTTAGCAATGGACTTCCTCATCCTACATCAGTGGCTAGCGAATCCCATAACAATACCGGAATTCTCGCCGAGCTTTCGCCATCATATCACCAAACCGCACAATACCATTCAACGGGATACCATGACCCATCGGTCAATATGAGCACATTTATTGACATGGATGGGTACGCGCGTCCACGGAGGCAACGAATTGCTCCTGATCTCGATGCATTATTTGATGAGCTCGCATCATTAGATGGTGCAGAAAAGTAAGAATTTATCTCCTTCTTCTTTACATAATGACTGACCTTAACCCTCTATAGAGCCGACAATCAACCGGAGTTTATGCAGAACCTAGGTTTTGTCTCTGATGTGGGCATTCCTGAGCTCTACTCGTTCTCCGGTCAGGTCGAGCCTTTCTTGCTGGCGCAGACCCAGCAGCTACCCAATAATGGCACTCCCTCTGGTATGCGGCGAGAGTCGGGGCCTCTGAACATGTCGGGAACCCCCAAGCGATGATGACCTGTAGTATCATTCCATTCTGATGATATGAATGCCGTGGGAACACCCTGTCGCCGCTGGTCGGCCTCATTGGCCTCTCGGTCCGCTGTCCATCTGGCTCCTGGGGAGCGAGAGCTATGCAACTAGTCCCTGATTGCTATACTCTATCGCACATTCGAACCCTCAAAGGGGTCCCAATTTCTTGTCTATGGGGTAATGCACTGCAAATCTCCATAATACACGAAGCTACTCTAGGCCAGGCAACTGGTAATACAGGATACCTTCTATGGCAGACATGAAATCACTAGTGTAGAAATTCATTTTTCGAAAGAATAAGCCTCTACAGCAGGACTCTACCGACATGAATACATAAAGGATTTCCATAAAGAGTATCGACGATCAGTTGGATTCCCAACTCAATCACAGTGCAGCCTTAGCCTCCTTCTCCTTCTCCTCGAAATTAACGCAAACATGCTCAACAGCAACCTTATACCCATAAACACCAAGACCAACAATGATGCCCGCAGCCTTATCACTGAAGTACGAGTGGTGTCTCCAAGGCTCCCGCGCGTGGACATTGCTCACATGGAGTTCAATAAAGGGAATAGCGACGCCGAGCAAGGCATCACGGATTGCAACGGAGGTATGTGTGTATGCGCCTGGGTTGATGATGATACCATCGACCTTGCCACGCGCCGCCTGGATGCGATCCACGATCGCACCTTCGTGGTTCGACTGGAAAGAATCGAGCACGGCACCATGGCTGGCGGCGACCTCGCGACTGTTCAATTCTACGTCGGAGAGCGTTGTGTGTCCGTAGATGTGTGGTTCGCGTGTTCCCAGGAGGTTCAGGTTTGGGCCGTTGATTAGGAGGATGGATTTGCCCATTTTGTGTGGTTTGGTATCTATCGGTGGAGTTGGGATGATTTTGGATAGTATATGGGGGAGTGTGAAATTGAAGTATTTGATATTGGGAGATGAGATTAAAATGTAAACATGTAATAACTGCTCATCGGATATATTCTTTTTATACTCTTCTCCTTCCGTCTTGTTCTCTCCGCATTTTGCCCGGCCCGGCAGAGCGCTTTGCCGTGGATTTTGTGGGGCTTCTACCCGAAGTTTTGATCAGTCAATTACAACTTAAGACTTCCACAATCAAGCGCACATATTCACGTATCACAGGAATCATTTAGAAGGGAGTTGCATTGGTAAATTATGACAAGGGTAGATCACTCTGTACAGGAAGGTGAAATCGTTGGATCAATCCCTAACGCAGCCTAATTGCCACAGAACGACCCCTAGTAGACTTGATCCATTGGCTGGCTTTCAAGCCAGGCGTAAGTCTTTCTACGGCCGGAGACCACAGATCCATCAGTACGACTGTGGTCCAAGAACATGGCGAAAGGAGGCTCAATGCCAAGTCTATCATAGACTCGGCGCCAGACAACTGGCTCGAACTTAATCGCGCTATCTGTGAGTATGCCCTGGGATGACAGGGACTGCAGGGTGAGATGGTCAATCGCAGCACGCGAGCGTTAGATCCTCTGTTTCAGCTTTGGGACTTGCTCGCAACTCTCTTGGTAGTTGCGCAGCAAGGTCTCAATTCACCTAAGCTCCTCGGTCATCGCCGTGACGGATCTGTGTGTCGTAGTAGTAAACACAACCTATGCCTCGCATGAAGAGAAAACTGACCATAGAAGTGAGTAGGAAGTGAGTAGGAAGTGAGGAGGAAGTGAGAAGGAAGTGAGAGGGGTGCAAGTGAAGAATGAAAGAGAACGGGAATGGAGATGACAATATATGTATGGGATCAGAGCTATCGTCCTGTGGAAGGAGGAGAAGGTGGTGAGATAAGCCGTCAACACTAAGCATGAAGGTATAGCAAGAATAATCGGGCTAGGCTGAATCTGCGAGAATGTGTCGAATAATGCTTGCGGACGCGGGCTAGTAAAGTCTTATACTGATGAAAAGAAAGCCCTTTAAACGACTGGATGTCAGAGGGCCGGTACTATGAGCATTGAGGATATGGGAATTGTGAAGTGCGGCGAGCATCGTCGTGCTCATTCTCTCACCGGTACCCATTTGTCCCAGGTATGTGTCGGTGATGATTCGGCCTCGTTCGCCAGTGTTTCGTCAAGCTAACCCCCTTTGGGTAGGAGGCTAAGGATCTACGCCCAGTGGGTTTCTAGTCGGACCTCGCTTGTTTCGCCGCCGCTCCCTCATGGTACCGTGCACGAATCTGAGTGGGAGTCGTTGGTTGCTGAGAGTACCCAGTTCCCTCGGCTGCGCATTACGGAAGAGTCGGTCCGTTCCTGGTATACTGGGATTGTGGCCCTTCGCCAGGATCTCGACGATCGTGTCCAGGAGGCCCTTAATGATTCCGAGATTGGTCAGGCCATCGGCGAGTTTCTGCGCTCTCATATTGAAGGTTTCCCTATGAAACCGCGGGTGTAGCGGTTGTGTTTTGTGGCTTCTTCTCGTCTTCTCGTGTGACCTTTCTCTTGACTCATAGTGGTGAGGCTATGTTGGTTCAAGGGTTTGATATTATTTCTCCGTTACCTAGTCTGTAGGTATTCGGTGCTCCCCTAAGGATCTTTCCAATTGAGTCTGTCTGGTGCATCACTTTGCTTTTCTCTTGGCCGCTTCGTATAGTCGGATGTAGAGATGCGTGGGCAGCCTGCCCGATTTGTGCGGTATATCAAGACGCTTTTGGCGAGCGTAGACACGATGATGTTCATGATGCGTTGGCTAGATCCCTACGAGTATCGACGGGCAATCCTTTAGTATCTATTGATGCAGGGACCGTGTAATGATCGACTATAGTGAGTAAAGTGGTCTATGGTGAATGCAAACTCGTCGTAAATGGTGATTTCTTGGCCCTCAGTTGGAGGAGCCTCGTGGTAGACTGTGATGACTAGCATAGTATCAGACTTCACTCTCACCTCATAACTATATACTACGGACAATCCGCGTGCGCTAAACGCCCGAATAGGTTTAGCGCGGTTCAACTTCGTAAAAGGTATCAAATTCACATTTTGTGTATCACATGACACAGTCGAAAACCGCCCATATCAACGCCCTGGCTCTATTCTAACATTCTCTGTGTTCCCTAGTAGAAATTCGAATGGGACAGACAAATGTCTGCAGGTTCTACGGAACAGTTGGCTATTAAAGGTATGGGTCTTACCTCGTGCTAAAGCGGGGTCCTAACATTACCAGACTGTCCAACGTGCCAAAGGCGACGTATCAAGTGTGATCGGGGCCTTCCGGCCTGCCGCAAATGCGGGAAGCGCAATTTGGAATGCCCTGGCTACGGCCTACAGCTCAAATGGGTCCAGGGCGTCGCTAGCCGCGGTAGTCTGCGGGGCAGAGCATTTCCCTCCCTCGATGCTCCTATTACAGTATCAGACTCCCCTCCCTCATCGGAGATATTAACGGGGACCTGTATTACCGGTAACAGCATCAATGCTCTGGATCGGTACAACTACTCCATGAGACATTCGTCACGGGGACCTCTTCCATCCCCGGCTTCGGAACTTTGCTTATCGCAAGCTCGACCGCTGCATGTCTCGCGGTTGCTCTCCTGGTTCAACGACCGAGTCGCCCATCGACTTGCGTGGGTTCCGCAACAAAATGCATGGCGTCACATGATTCTCCCAATGGCCGAGAGCTCTGAAACAGTCCTTTCTTCCATTCTCGCTATCACCGCCCATGACCTGGCATCGGAGTACCCTCCAAATGACCTGGGACATGGAACATTCCAGCAGATGTCAAAAAACTATCAGAATAAATCTTTGGCTCTTTTGGCTCAAGAGTTGAACGGTCTTTCTACGTCTACGTCGGCACTGCAAGCGAGCACAACATCTGCCTATACCCTTGCATCTGTGATTCTTCTCTGCAATAATGAGTTTATGAAACCACAAGGCGCCGGGTGGAGGGTTCATCTCTCCGCTGCAAGGGAGATCATCCTGGCGGCAGGGAGCCGACCGTCCCGACACCACCAGCTGGCCTGCATCGAGCAGTTTCTCATGCTAGAATTCTATGAGGCTTCGGTGTGGGCTGATCTGACGACATTTGATAACTACAACATGGCGATCAAGGCTCCTCCTACTAGCACCGAGAACGCAGTCTTCACCGACTTCATTCGGGTCATTGACCAAATCACCCGCCTTGAGCGTCTGAAATTTTGTTCCGGGACGATCGAGCAGGCTTCATCATACGGCCCCATGCAAGACATCCAGTCACAGATTGAATCGGCTAGAAACAGCATGATGCGTCTCAGTAAATCTATTCATTTCTCCTCTGAAGAAGATCAACATGGCTTTGAGCTGGTAGTATGGATGTACTACCACGCAACTCTCATTTACAGCCATCAAGCTTTATCAGACGATGCTACTGCTGGTGACGACGTACGCAAGTCTCGGGATGAAATCCTCCGCTTTGTACAATTTCTCTCCGAGACTCGAGACGGCATGTTCGCCCAGGACCTTGTCTGGCCACTTTTCATGGCAGGAACTGAACTCCGAGGGCATCCTACCGGTCAAAGGGTTATTCAGGAATGTTTTGGCAATGTCATGCGTATCAGCCGCACTCTTGATAGAGCGCGTGTTCTCTCGTTCGTTGAGACCTGGTGGAACGACCCTGGTACCCATACATCTTGGATTGACATGGCTCGAAAGCAATCTCAATCTTCGCAGTGTGACATTCTCATTGTATGATAGGTGGAACCTAGACATCCCAATATCATGGCGATGATTGTCTCTGCCAACCATGATCTATAAAACACAAAATGCCACCATGGATCCTGGATAACTTCACAATGCTTGCAGATTTAGGACGTTATCAACTTCTATTCCGGCTTCGAACAATCCTTAGGACACTGCACGCAATTCGATGTGAGACTTGAGCCGGATATTGCCATGGCTAGACAAAGAACGCAATCTCTTCGCGAGTCGGGCGGGGAATAGCGGAATAGACTAGAGGATCGGCTAAATAGAATCTACGCAGGGCTTTGCGCGTGGCTTAGATACTTCTATACCCACTTGTTGACTTGTTCAACTCACACGGTTTCCACTCATAATTTTTTCTGCTTTCCTGCCTCTTAGGTCGAATTTGAACTCGGCAATGACCCGAGGAACATGGTCAGCAATTCATTCAGGGGCTTCAATGTCCGCGGTACCCTTGGGTTTTCATCAATATAAGAGGCTCATTCACCCTGAGATGGCGATGAGAGGGCCAAAGAGTGTGGATGGGGTCGAACGGCGACTCGCGCCATTACAACTCATGTCTTAGGGTTACCCTGCATCATACGAGGTACATCGCACTCCGTACAATCTCAGCCTTTGCAGCGGAACGACATCCGACCCCCAAATGACCCGCTGCTACTTAAAGAGCGCGTCTTGGCTTAGTACCTGGGCGCCTCCTCGGTAGGTTCCCTGGGGACAATTACAGGGAGGTTTTCGCGTCGGTTGAACAATCTGCCACCCATCCACCCATCACTGCTGCTCACCATATCCAACGCGGTCCGGCCTACCTTCGTCGCCCTCAATTTGATATACCCCAACCCATCTGTGTCTTCTCTTGCGCAGGCGACCTTTTGACTCATCCAAAATGACACTATTCACCAAGAAGCAGGTCAGAAAACAATGCTGGCAGAACGAGATGATCACTTGAAGCAGTTCACAGAAAGGATAGCCAGTTCTCAGTCGCAAAGATTGCCCTATCCGACACGGCCACATAATCCCAGCTCATCGTACTGACCGGCTCAACAAGGACTTCCGGCACATATATCCTGGACACCCTGCCAAAGGACCCATCCATCAGTATCGCATGCCGAGTACCTCCTCTCGCATGTCGCGCCGACGCGCTTGATAAACGCGCCATTCGCGCGCATAGGTCAGATCGCCGGCGCAGCGCGCTCCCCCAGCCTCTAGAATAGGAATGAGCGGTTCAAGCTTGGTGAGAAATCCTTGACAAGGTGCGCGCGTTTCTGCGGGACCCACTTTCGAGCGGGTGGATTGGGCGCCTGTTGATTTTCTCGCAGAGGTTTTGGTTTGTCTTGCACTTTGGGCGGGTTTGGATGGTGCTGTGCACAGGCCGAGTCTGTCTGTTGCTGCTTTTCATCTGTTGAATTTGTACCCATTGGTGTGGAGGGATGTTGCACTTGTCATTGCGGAGATGCTGTCTATCGTATGTGAAGAGGAGAATGGGTTTGTTGATATGTCTGTGTGGATGCAGCGCGTTAGATGGGATATTGAGAACTCTCATCTATTGGAGGGATATTTGGAGGAGCTTTTGAAGAGGAATCCGGCTGCTAAGTTGTTAGGATTCTTTGAAGGGGTTGTTGATTCGACTGGTCCCGCGCCGGTAATGTCTTGGATACGCGACGAACAACAGAAATTAGTAAAAGGTTCAGGGACATTTAGGGGGTTCGGCGTACGTCTCATTGGGTTCAGAAATGGGTTAATGAATTCTTGCATTGAGTGACTAAATATCAATATCAAAAGTATGGTGTTACCAAATGGAAGTTCCAAGGTTGGAGGTCTATACAAGTACCGAAGTGGATATATATTTATCACTATTTCTACAACTTCGATTTTTTGTTTATTTTCCACAACCAATTCCGATTCAAAATGTAACCTACCAAAATATATCAACACAAAATCTACACTACCACAGGTTGGGACCAACCTGATTTCAAGATACTGTTGAGGGAGAACTTGTGGCCCAAGCTCTCAGCATCCCCCGAAGACTACATCTAGGCACGACTTTAGAAACAAGCCTTTAGGATAAGTTGATTTAAAAATTAGAGAAAAAAAAAGAAACTATATTAACCTTAGAACACCCAGCTATGACGTTGTTGAAAGACAACACACAAGACCAGGGAAAATGGCCACCACAATGCAAAGAGACATACCACCATCTATATCGACAGATATCAAGAATTTAGCTCCGACCGCACGCTGCAATCGGAGTAAAGTATTCCTCCTTTATCTTTCTCTTATTTTCTCTTGTGTTGGACCTTTCGGTCCAACCTCGTCTGTGGTCGTCCAAGACCACAACTTTGATTTGTTTCATCGGTTAGATTCGGTTTCGGTGTAGGCTGACTCCAAGGATATTGTTGAATTTCTGGAGTGCCAGGTTGAGGGTTCCTTGCAATTGCAAGAATGAGGTGAAGGGGTAGGTGGGATTTGGTCAGGATCATGCCCAGGTGAGGAATTGATAGCGCTGACAAAGTATTCGGGAAAATGAGGCGCCGAGTGAATTAATTGACGTCATTTCATAGGTGTAGAGAGAATGGGAACCAAAAAAGGAGAACTTCGAATGGCTTTACGCCTCCGACGCCCAGCGGGACTCGCGCAGCGGCATCTCCTCACCAGCTTGTTTGCGGCTTCCGTCTACCTCGCGCTTCCACGCGTAGTACTCGCCAAGACGGGTCTCAGCGTAGCTGGCGTAGTCGAAATCGATCTGGGAGATTTGCGCTTGGATGAGTGCCCAAACACCCCTAGGAGATATTGTTAGCATGATACGCAATTACGCTTTTTTTTTTTTTTTTCCAATTGTGTTCGCTGAACTCACCAGTAGAGACCGGGGATGCCACGGAAGCGGTCAACATCCTCGTACAGCCGGTCGACAATCTCAGCTTCTGATGATGCGTCAAGACCGCGTTGTTCACAGTAGCTCTTGGTGTAATCAGTAAGGAACTGACGGCGCACAGACTTTGTCGGCATCATGTTGTAATCGCAGTCGTAGCCACCCCACTCAGCAAGGTGGTTGGAGATATCGAAGGCCGCGGGCGCGGGGACCGCATATTCATAATCGATGAAGTTGACAGGCGCGATACCGTCTTCGGGGGTTGTAACACCATTCTCGCTCGGGAGGACAATGACGTTGGCACAGAGGAGATCGCAGTGCGAGAAGACGAGCTATAAACCCAGCGATTAGCCATATATTCAACAATGCGACGCCAGTTTCCAGCGGACCGGGGCCGGGAGGCACATACCCCGTCTTCACCAATTCCCTTCCCATCATCCAGAAGATCCAGAGCCCACTGCAGCTCTGCCTGCAGACTCAACCGACGAGCGCGTTGCTCGGGCGTGGTGACTGGTAAAGCCAACACCCACTTCTGTAGCACAGCCCACATAGACGGGCCCGCGCGCCGAGGCTGAATTACGGTGATCTCATCGTCCTGGACGTCCGCGATCTTGGTCACAGAGACATCCTCGACAGACGCGGCTCCGCTACTAGGTAGACCGGCGTGCCACTGCGCCAGGCGGCGGGCAACACCGCGCCAGATGGGCGGGGAGACTAGATCCTGGTGGCCGCAGGGCCTGCCTCGGATGAAGCGGTAGAGCAGGCCGTTTTTGAATCGAGCGAGGAGGGGCGGGGCTAGGCCGCGGCTGGCCAAAAGTGCGTGGGACTTGGTTTCTCCTAAGAATAATCGATCTACTTCAGCATATGTCGCAATGGGCAAATGAGGCGCGGAGGGGCTTTTTTGTGGTTTGAGAAGTGGGGGTTTTGACGAAGGTTATCCGTCGGGGGGATTATGCTCGTACTTTCGCGATCTATGAGGATCTCTGTGCCATTTCCGTACGCCCTCATCAGTACTGCCTCATTGTCTATTTGTTCCTCCGTCAGGCCGGGTCTCAGGTTGATAATTTTCAGGAGCTAGGAATCTGTTAGTCACAATTGGATTCCGATGACCTTATTGCTGGTGTCGTGGGAAGCGACACTGGGAAAAGAGAGACACACGGTGTTGGTGATGCCGTCGGTGAATCGCACGAACTCAATGTTGTTGCCAGGACCCTCCCAGTCGGGGTTGAGGGTCAGGATTAGTCTGAGAGCAGATGACTGGGAGTCGGCATGGTTGTATGATAGGGGAATGTATCGGAATTCTGGCGTGGCCGCCTTAGTCTCTGTCGAGCCCATGTTGGAGTTGAGTGGAGCGGAGGTGGAAAAAGGGGTATGGGGGCAAGTTGGTTTGGGTGTCGGGATAATCTTGTACTATTTAATTAGTCCACAACTGCTTGAGAGGCACCGCCTCTATAACAGTGACGATATCCTGAATTCAAGATTTAGGCAATTGCACACGTCTAGGCTGCTAGCGCAATGTGCGAATGGAGAGAAAATTGGAAAGAAATAGAGCACAAGGTGGAAAGGCGAATTCTGTATTATGGTGAAGGTACAAAAGAATTCAGGGGCGAAGAATTCGAAGACGCTATCGATGGCGGGGAGGTTAATTGAGACAGCGAGGGGAGGTCTCGTGCTCCCGACCCGTGATTGGAAGATGTGATTATTTGCTGGGGCCCAGAGTACTTGGAGAAGATAAAACGGGACTTTTCCACCACCACTACTACTAGTGGTACATGGATGTATAAAGTTTCGGTTGTTTGAGAGATGAACCTATTGAATAACTGTAGAAGATTTCTTAATGTCGTATTGCTTGTTTCAATTGCAGTTTGGTTGGGAAATGGTACTCAAGCAATCTCGAATGTACCTATGTACTTTGTAAATGTACGGTGCAAGTCACGGGACAATCACATGAAAGAGGAAGTTAAAGAGGGTCCAGGGTCACATGCACTGATGTAGCCCTGAGATTAGCCCTACTTACCCAATCCGATAAAATCCCTCAACAAAAAAGTGAAATTAGTCATAAAATGCAATATTAGTCAACGAAATGGAAAAATACTTACACCGAAGCCCAATCAACACTAGCGTATATCGACTTCCAGACGCATAAATAGGATCTCCTCGCCCGCGCCTTTACTCTTTTTTTCTTTTCTCTCCATCATCAGTAGAGGTTTACATAACTTAATGTAAATTTCAACGGGGCTCCACAATGTGGCTTGCTGAGGGTTATCCTATGGTTTCGGCCATCATGGGTTTTCTTCCGTTCCCGGCCCTGGAGAGTAAAGGCGTCTCTCTTTTTCCCAATCACTTTATGGCTATGCTAGGGTATCCTTCGGGAAGCCCCATGGGTGCTAGCTGTGGAGAGGGCGTCACATACCATTTTTTTCAGTCACTTTTATGTGATCTGAGTTGTCTCTGCTTGCTTTGATCTTCAAATTTGATCGGAGGTTGCAATGAGTGTAGCATTGGATATCTCGTGATATTCAATTGGTAAATGGCATAAGGTGTAAATGTATCACGTACGTTTACAGGTCGTCTTCAAAGCGTCTTATAAGCCTCGCTAGGTTTATGAGCTCTTGTGATGCCGTATCTTTATAAGATCACACCTATAATGTTCGGGTTGTTCTCGCCAAGATATATATCGTTGATGCCAACATGCCGAGAACCTCAAGCTACGTATGTGCCACAGTCAAACAGCTACATATATACTGCTGGAGCGAAGATCTCAATTTGTCGTCACCGTCATAACCGTTGAAATTTTCTATCGTATAGATTTTCTTTTATACATGTCCCCAATCAAGCATGTCCAGCATTGCCAATCTGGATGCGCTGTCCAGTCCACTTGTCGTCACTGCGCAACACCGGCCAGCTAGTACCATCAGCCTTGATCAAGCTCAAATCTAGCTTGGTGCCTAGCACGCGGAAAGTTGACTTCTCCGCGTCAATTGGCGCAAAGAGAGTATATGTATCCTGATAGCGCTTGTTGTCCGTGGTAGGAAGGTCGAAGATGATCGAGTTGGCAGCAAACTCAACCTTGGCCCGTTGCTTGTCAATCTTCTTAAGGTAGAGGGAGACGTTGACGGCGGTGGGCGTCTGGTAGAAATCGTTTCTGTAGAATGCCAAAATATATCAGTTTGCCGTTTCTCAAACGAAATAGCAGAGCTGGTCCGCCTGTGTTGTCTTATACGCACCTGACAGTGTCCACCTTCTCTTCGCCCGCGGGCTTGGCCTTGCCAACAAACATGTGTCTCGTCTTCTCTGTGCAGCCGGGGATCTTCAGGAACTCATCGAACTCGAGCACCCGCCGTTTGCAGCAGGACCATCCCTTGCTGCCCTCGTGGAAGACCGGTTGGCCCGGGTGGTGAACACACTTCTCCTCATCGCGAGCAGTAGACCCGGTATAGGACGCACCACAACCCCTCCGACGGCACGTTGCGTTGGCCGGAATCTCCACATCAGGGTCATCAGACTCAGGCTCTTCGATGACTGGCTTCTCAGGCGGTGCTGAAGTTGCGATCGTCGGGGTAGCGGAGATGGGTAGCCGCTCGGACTTCTTCTGTTCAGCCGGCGTAGGAGGAGCAATGACTTCCTCAGCCTTGGGCTCGGGGACGGGTGTGTCGTCGACGGTGGAATGCTTTCCGGTTGTGCATGGTGGGATGGCGAGGAATTCCTCAAAGGTCAAGACGCGGGGCTTGCAGCATTTCCAGCCTGAGAAGTTAGCAGTGCCGCGGGGTAGAAACGTAGCAGAAGCTAGAAACACGATCAGGTGTCACATTGCGCTGCCGCAATGATCCCCCGTGAACCCTTGGTGGACTCAAGGGACACGAATCTGGAATAGCTTAAACACCAAGGTACTTACCTTTTTGCCCCTCGTGGAACACTGGGGGACCCGGATGATACACGCAGTCTTCTTCCGGGTCGGTGAAGGTCTTTCCACACGCTTTGTGGACGCACTTGCCTGCCATTATGTATAGCAAGACAGATATTACAAGAGAATTGACGGAACTGAGCCGAAAGAGAAGATTGTAAAGTGTTCTGGAGAGAATGGCGCAGGTTGCCTAACAGGGTTTAGCGGGGGAGCTCGAATGTTCCATCGCGGAGAACTCTCTGACCGCATTCGCGTCACGGCACCCACCGGCCATCTTGAAACCCCGTTGAATTCATTTCTTGCATAATTTATATTGTTTCTCCATGTTTCCTACGCGTGTCTTTCTCAGTCCAGCCCGCTTGACGCTGTTTACACGCGTAGGCTGTGGCCTGTGCGATACCGCCAAAAACACTGTGCTTCAGCTCCAGAAACGGCGCTCCTTTGAATATGTCGAAGCGGACATCATGGAACCCGGAAACAAATCTTGGAAGGATGTTTACGAGTTTGATGTTCCAGTCCTCCACGTCCAGTCAGTTCACAATGGGCTGCCCAAGGAAGCCAATCTCTCCGACGCACGCAAATTGTTCCATCGATGGACAGAGCAAGAAGTCGAGCGATCGGTGGACGAAGCGGAAAAAGCACACTCCTGATGATTTTATATTGCACGAGCATTATATGTTCAACTGTACCAATTCCCGTGGTCCGCTGGCGGGAACCATTACACACCCGGGGGATCCCTCCTAACTATATCGAGGGATCGACATCTTGATACCGACACAGTAATGCATATCGCGCTTGTTGCATTATCCTTGCATACTCCCTTCTCTAGTCCTGCTCGCAGGACTTAGCTGCCCCCCTGTACATTCCACAAAGGGGTATACTTCTGTATGTATTTGATCTATCTTTGACCGTCAGGTGGATGATGGCAGATCCACTCATGATGTGCCTAGGTACCCCATCATTGTGCAATATATGTAGCCTTTGTTGTACACGGGCATCTTAATGTGTTGATTATGTACTTGACATATAATTCCAATCAGTAAGGTTTGCTATTCAAATTGACCTCACCTGGCTATTTCGTACAAATACCCCTAATACTTGTGGTATTCGCCAAAGCTCAGTCATTCTCTTTCGCCCTAAAGTATCCGAGTCCACTGATGATTAGAAAAATAAAACCTTTAATGCGCACGTTTTTTAGTTCCTTGCGTACTTCCAGATGGATATCATAGGGCTATTATTGGCATTGCGAGTATAGTAGTAGATATGGCTAGGCGGTAAGACAACAACCACCCCTAACTCTTACTCGTATGGTAGCCCGGTTCAGGTATCATCGCCACTACGCAAGAAGATGAGGTCTATCATTCAGGGCATTTGATTTGATGAGGCGCGGTTGGACTGGATCTTGAACTCTTGTTTCGCCTTGAATTTCTCGTCGTGATCCAAGCCTCACAACCATCTGTCATTGTGGCCATCACGGTTCTGCCACGCGCCTCTACGTGTTTTCATCAATTATTCCTCAGTGAATCATTTCAGACCAACATATTATTCAATTCCTCGGTAAGTAGTTCCCAAATCCAATCTATGGTGCTCGCTCAAAATCTCTCGCATCGCATGGTGCAAATGGTTGCTCTCACTTCATCGTGAACCATATGTACTTCGTGAACCAACCAACAGCTAACATCTTCATTCTCTTCAGTTCCACTTGATCATTTCAAAAAGTTCAGTCTTTGACGTTGGTGAGTGATTTTCCAAAAACAAAAGCTATTTGTTGCTGGCTTTATGGGGGACTGTACGGTCTCTATCAAGTCAACTCAGCGAGGCGAACTCTATCCTCCTAAGTCCGAGCAACGACACTCTAATACTGTTACCTTCATAGATCTAGTTCTTCACTAAATTCATTTAGTGAACTGAACCTGGCAATGGCTGATCAAACACGAATGGCGAATGGCGCAGACATTTTGCGGCCACCATCGGCTCCATTGTCAACGACTTATTCAGCACAGTCAACCCACCCGCTGGGATTTCCTTGTATCAAATGCAGGGCAAGGCACAGGCGCTGTGATCGCACTAGACCAGGTAAGTACCCCATGACTTGATAGGGAGCGAGGATTGCAAGTGCATTGACGACTGACTATTTACATAGTCTGCCAGTCCTGTCAGAGCATGGGCCTTGAAGCAGAATGCAGATATCCTTCTGCGGCCTTACCAGTGTATGTCTATCCGTGATATCAGTCTGGTCGAGTCAAAATGGCTAATTTTATATCATTTAGTACCGAGAACAAAAGTTCCGAGGACGGAATCACCAAGAAGACTGGTGCTCCATTTTCAGTCCCAATGTTCAATAATGACTCTGCTTCACCCACAACGGGTGACAAAAGACCAAGAGCTACAAACAGTCCTTCTGAACGGACCGAGCTTGTCAATGATGTGGTTGGATCAACCATCCCACATGATTTCAGCCATGCTCAGCAGACACATATACCCCAGCAGCCTGTTGCAAAACGGCAAAAGATATCCGAACTAGGCTCTGGAGGTGCCGCTAAGCAATCTGCGTTGGAACAAGGTCAAAACACACCATTTGGCACCGGTATGCCCAGTGGAAGTAGACCGGCTCCTCCACTGCGTAGCATATCTCCTACTCTGCCTCAAGATGAAATGGAGCTCCGGTGCAACCTGACTACCGAAATCAACGTCCAGAGAATGAACCATCGCAATCTTGCAGCAGGCCCTTTGCGCAACATCGTCAAGCTACTCATGAAAGCAAAGACTGAACGTTCAACCACTGAACTCACGATTGCTGGATCAAGTGCCACACCATTGAATGATGAGTGGCGTGAAGAAGATGATCTCATGCAAAATGCAACAGTCAAGCTGGAAAAGGGTGGCCGATGCTCCCGTGCTCTTCTCAGCCGCTTTGAGAACTTCTTATATGGCCCATTGATGAGCCCCGAGGAGAAGAAGATGCAAGAGCGTATCATATGCGTTGAAGAGTGCTTGTCAAGTGCATCGGCGGCCCCAACATCCGATCACAACCACCTCTTCCTCCATCGCCTAAAAAGAATCATATTTAATCCTGATTCCTATGGCTTGGACGAGGAAGACCCACGTATCGGCTTCCTCTGCACCCAGCTTCTTGCAGCCATAGGGGCCAACTTGAAGCTGAGTCCTTCAAACCGTAGGAAGTTTGTGGAGCTTTTAGACCCAGATGGAGAGATTGCCAATGTCAGCACCCGTAGTCCAGGTGTCAAAGCAGAAACTCCGATCTCAACAAGGAAGGTGCCACCCAGGCCTACCTCTCCACGCGTGCCTTCCTCACACACGCCAGAGACACCCTCAAGAACAACAACAACCCATAAAGAAAACTCTGTCACCTCCCTGTCTCCTTCACCTCCCCATCCCCCTCCTTTCCCCTCCATCTCTCTTTCAACCACCCATCCTTTTCTTTTCCCCTCTCGTTCTTCATCTTCACCCACATCACCTGTGGAACGCATTCATTTGACTGACGCCACCATGCCGTCGTCCGATCCTTTCATCCGGCCCAAGAGGCGTGTTACGAGGCGTGTTACTTCTGGTAGGCAGTCGTCGCAATCTAGCGACACTGCGTCGCCTTCCATGGAGCCGGCGTCCAAGAAACGTCCTGCCTCTGGCGGCCAGTCTGACGACATGGCTGCCCCGGCTTCCAAGCGTGCTGCTTCCGGAAACCAGTCGTCTAACTCCAACAATATGACCACTCCGGCTCCCAAGCGTGCTGCTTCTGGCGGCCAATCGTCCAACTCCAACGACATCATCGCTTCGGCTCCCAATCGTGCTACTTCTGGAACCCAGTTCTCGAACTCCAACGAGATGACCACTCCGGCTCCTAAGCGTGCGGCTTCTGGCACCCAGTCGTCGGGCCGTGACAACATCGTTGCACCACCTCATTTGCGTTCTGCTTCTGGCAGCAAGCCGTTTAACTCCGAAGTCCCAAAGAAACTTTGGACTATCTTCCTTGCCAAGCAGGCTCATTTTATTCCAATCCTTGATCTCGACAAACTCAAAGTCACTTTCGCCCTGGAAATAAACCACGGCAACCTTGAACCTAAGAGTATTGATCCGACCCTCGGCATCTGCGTTGCAATCGCCTGTCACTTTAGTCGTGATAAGACCATCTGTGAGCCACAAAAATGGTACGATGCTGCTGTGGCCCACATCGCTGCGACCAAGAACTTCCAATACGGCTCGCTTCGATCTTTCCATCAACAGATTCTTCAAGTCCAGTATCTCCACATAGCCGGAAATTTGAGAATGGCCTGGGAAACCTTGTCCCTGGCTATTGGCAGAGCGCAGTCACTTCGGATCCAAACCATGCACGGTGGAGGCTTCGCCGTGGGCGAGGAGTCCTTGCAGCAGATGCGCCTAGTATGGCAGTTTCTGTGGATGATGAAACTTTCTC
Source organism: Penicillium fuscoglaucum FM041 (assembly GCA_000576735.1). Classification (NCBI taxonomy): domain Eukaryota; kingdom Fungi; phylum Ascomycota; class Eurotiomycetes; order Eurotiales; family Aspergillaceae; genus Penicillium; species Penicillium fuscoglaucum. Next base: position 11,378 of record HG814257.1, on the reverse strand, counting down.
TCTCCCTCCAGCTTGGAATTGTTGATCAATCCCTCGACACCGTTTATGACCCGCCAATGCCGATGCAGTCGTTGATTGAGAATAACATTGGAGGTGACCAGAACAACCGACGCCTCGCGGCATATTCTTTCTTCGTTGCTTCTGTCTCCCTTTACAAGCACACAGATCAGCTCATCACTGTCGAAAACGACCTACGTGTGACTCGTATGGGATGCCCCATCAAATGGCTTTCTACCGTGGACCTGAGTGGTCTCCAGAACCTCGATCGAAATCTGTTCAGCTGGAACAATGGCCTGCCCAAATTTCTGCAGTGGAAGGAATCTGGCATCGATTTGACCTTGGAGGAAGACCCTCTCATTCGTCGCATGTGCCTCGTTACTCATGTGAGGTACACTTACTTCCTGCTGCGCCAGTATCGCCCTTTCTTTATTTTGTGCCTACGACTTTCCCGCTCATGTACCTGTGAAATGGCCCCTCACATCCCGGATAAGAATTTGAATTCTTTGAATACGAACCCCCTTCTCGGCCTGGTTCACAGTGCAGCGATGAAATGCATTATCGCCGCCCAAGACATTGTTAAGTCTCTTGGCGCATCCTTCGACCGGGAGAATGACGACGAGTATTTGAAGTCCGAGCTTGGGGATTATCTGTACGCTGCAGCCCTTGTGCTTATCGCCTCACGGACTTCCCCCCTCAGCATGGTGCAACGAGGAGAAATTGGGGGCTTGACTAGGTCCGCTACGGCCATCCAATCTCAGTTTCGGCAAGCCGAAACTCTTCTCCGGAAGTACGAAGAGTGCTGTGGTCTGGCCCCTGAAATCGGCCGCCGAATTAATCGTTGCCGGGAAATGTTGGGCCTTTTGGCCAACACGTCTCGAGTAGAGGATGGAAAATACACACTGATCGCGGATAACGATATCCGACTCCCTCCTGTTGCGTGGTTTGCTATGTATGACCGATTGGGTCTCGAGGTTCCGTTTGGTCGATCCACTGTGGATTCCGACTCCGCCGTTCCTGGTCGCAGACTGACTTTGGGTTGGTTGGAGAGTATTCCTGTCGACTTCGACGAGGCCACCTAGGCGAACTGGCCATGGTACAACGTAGTTCGACTATCCAACAAGGGTGATATCATGTACAATTTAATAGTTTTTTCTAAATGAATCTCCTTTCTTCTTAATGGCCTCATCTTATATATAGATAGTCAAGATTATCAGTACGCCTAACGGCTCAGATGAGAACTATGCTACCTGGGAGCGACAGTCGGACTGCAATGAAACAACAGACAGCATGACCGTGCATAAATCCGCCCATAGCAACGCCCCGATGTCCCATTGAGCAGGAGACTTGAGAGGCACAGGACTGAATAGAGACAAGATGTGTGGCATTGGATAGTAAAGCAGCATAAAATAAAATAGATCCTGGGTAGGGGAATCGAACTCTGGACAGTTAGGTTGGTGTGTCCTAATTAGGAAATGGTCCTATATAGGTCACTTAAGAAATGTCCCATCACCCCCGAACCCGCCTCCGTTAGCTCAGTGGCTGGGGCACGGAAGTCTAATATGGGATACTGAGGTGTATACCTTCGGCTGGCTCTGGGATTCATGACCCCGGGGCCATCCCATAAGCTTGTTCCTACTCCCTCTTAAGGTTGATCATGATTAGCCGGAAGTGTCTCACACCCCTAGGGTGATTGGCGGGGACCAAGTCTGAAGGGGGTGTGCGGTCCCAACGGATGCGGTTTGTGGGTTTGGGGGTCCTCTTTTTTCGATGTTGATTGATATTACATACCTTTTCCTGATTAGGAAGTACAGTCAACCAGGCAGCCAGAGTTGAATTCGCCGGTATTAATTCCATCTTTGATTTCCATCAATCTTAGCTTCCGATCACTATATGTGGATTTTGAAGCTCCAAGCATTACATCCAATAACCTCGCAATCAGACAAAATGAGCCTACTTCATAAAAGGTCAAGTGGATGGTTCCGCGATACTTTTGGAAGGTTTTAGGTGATCAAGGGAAAAGGCCACAGTACGGAGTACACACATACATATTTAGTACAGATATATAAACCTAGTCGAATAATTTTGAACAAAGGAGATTTCATTCATCAAAGTTACTTAGGTACTACATACATACATCTCAATTTTTGATTCTCAAAAATCTTCAGTGGCCTATTCATCCAGACTGTCCACATCAAAAGGCAAACTTTCAATCCAACCAAAGGTCAGCCTACGACCAAGCAACCTTTGCATTATCAGCCTGGCCATTAGAAAACCTAGGGAACGGAATTTCTAAGCCTAGTCGGCTGTAGATCCTCAACCATACATCCTGGTGGAATGCAATCTCGTTATCCCCGAGTACACAATCCACAGACAAGGATTGAAGTCGAATGAGTTGGATTGCATCCCGGCAGCACTCGATTCTTTTCTTGAGTTGGGGTCCTTGATCGCACCTTTCCTGGAAATTTCTGAATAGGAAGCGAGAGGAGATGGCCCAACACGTCTCGAACCCAAGATCGCCAGGGATACTTTCGAGCCACCCGAAAGTCAGTCGACGGCCCGCAGCGGTACAATTACCTGATGAAGCAAAGCGCGAGAAGGGCACATCCAGCCCAAGTCTGTCATACAGTTGGTGCCATATGGCACGCACAAGCTGTATGTCCTTATCGGCAATTACAGAAAAGGAATTACCACTGCAGACCACAGGTACGTTTTCGACCAGGTCCAGCATAGCCCGAGCACGTCCAATGCGACGTCCCAACTTAGGCACCATTGTGCAACATTCCTCGTACTTACGCAAGAGGACTTTGGCCCGTGATGATTGTGACCTCATTGTTGCGGCTGACCTGCTTGGGAGTCCAGATTCTGTTTGCTGCACCAAATCCACCGGGAACGCTCGCGAGGAGATGGTCGATTTGCTCAATCTTGGAATTGTCGTCGTTCTGTCGATCAAAGCAAAGAGACTTGACAATGATGCACTTCATAGCGGCATTGTGAGCCAGGCGAGAAAAGGATATGTGTCCACCAAATCGACATTATTGTCAGTTGTATGAAGACTAAATAACCAAATTAGCACAACATGTTCCGAAAATAGCGTAGCCTAGTACAAAGAATACCTATAGTGCACGTGGTCCACGGGCAGGCTTCCCAGCCAGGCGAGAGTCTTTCGGTGGCCCGCCACCGCAGAGCCACCAGGGCGACGGTGGTCCAGGAACATTGCAAACGGAGGCACGATATCAAGCCTATCGTAGATTCGGCCCCAGACAACTAGCTCGAGCTATTAAGACGGAAGTGAGACGGAAGTGAGACGGAAGTGAGACGGAAGTGAGACGGAAATGAGAGGGAAGTGAGAGGGAAGTGAGAGGGAAGCGAATAAAGAATGAAGGATGTAAGTAACGACAACGATGATATATGTGTAGATCTCGGTAAGAGCGGGCCTATCGTACTGATGTGGGGCACACACAGGGGCCAGGGTGGGGGGTATTGATGAGAAGCAAAGAGCTTTGAAGACTGGATGCGAGAAGCCTGGTATTGCGATCCCTGAGAAAGTAGGAGCTGTGAAGGACACCGACACCGAGGTATTCAGCTAGACGTAGAGATGCGTAGACATGGGATGTAGTCTGCCCGGTTTGTGCGGTATATCGAGATGTGTGACGAGCGCAGAGACGACAATGTTCATGATATAGCGAGTAGTATGGGGATTTCTTGGCCCTCTGTGGGCGTGGACTGGCAATAGATGGTGATGAGTACCTACATGTAGCTTGCTACACTGCCTCATTGGTTGCCCAGGTACCCCAGGTCAGCCTTGACATATGTACCGGATAATGCCTGGAACTCGAGACCTTTCCCTTTCCGTATTAGTGCTCACCTCTTGCCGCTTTTTGATCACTGAGTAAAACTGAGCACGTCCCTGAGTACCCTGACCTGATCACGTGCCATTATATAATCAATGTGATCTGCTCACGGAGCATCCCCTGAGCACCCTGATCCACTCACTGATCATCATCTGAGCGCCCTGATTTGCTCACTGAGTGCTCACTGAGTGTAGGGATGAGCGGCCTGAGTAAACTACATCAATAAAATGCGACACGCTAATCCCATCACGTGCAACCCTTCCCATTTAGATCGCCCATCAAAAAAGGACTGGCGCAGTCAACGTGACCGTTCGTTCTAGCGGGCTCTATCCAAGTCAAAAATCTCAGTGGGGCTATTCAACTGACCTATCATTTTCCCATTTCAGCCTATGCTCCTGGGAATACCCCTCGGAATACTTCGCTTACAGCCCGGCGATCCCCTAATCGGGCTTTAGACTACTACCAGGGCGAGGGCGATTGGTCGGATTTCCTTGAAGATCTAGAACCCTCCCTGTATCAAGGCAACTGGAGGAATCAGTGTTCAGCAGGTGATGACGATGAACCACTTCTCTCGCCAATGAGCGCACAAGCCGAAGGCTTTCCTGAACGTATAACGTCATATCTTTCGCGCCATTGCTAAGTAGGTTGTAAGCCGAAGACAAACCACCAACAGTGGGGTCGGATCTTAGCGTATGTGGCATTTGGATCGTATAGAGCTCCTGGGAGCCCACGGCGCATTCCCAGGAGCCCACTAGGCTGTATCACCAGTGTCCTAAGGGCCTGTAAGCTATTTTGTTTGAATCCTAGGTACTCGAATCATCGCCCCCTCCCCCCTAGCATTTCCGCCTAGAGTGATGACTTGAAAAAAGATATATGTATATCTAGTCACACCCTCCGAAAACAATGCTCTTCATCTTTCCTCTACCTTCAAACTACTTAGCCAAACACAAACACCGCTTTTGAATATACAATAGTGAGTTCAGCTTTCATTCACTCATTGTTCCGCATCAACTGACCGTACTCCAGACTGGCATTTCTTTCGCTCACGATGGCCAAACCAATCAGTATTACCGGTCCCACTGCCCAAGCCGCAAAAGCTGCGCAGCGGAGCGTCTGTGCCCTTCTGGAAAACCTCAAAGCTGCCAAAAGTACAACCGAGGCTTTAACAACAGGACTGTGCCATCGATTGTCTTCCATTGACACTGCTTTAGGGAAATTGTCATCAGCATTGGGTCAATCGCTCAGTCATGAAGTCCAACATCATCTTCGGTTGGCAATCTGGAGCAACGGAAATGCATGTGTTAGATTCCAGGACACCCTCAGATAATGGACTGAATGCTCGGCCAACGATACTATGCACGAATCGGACCGATATTGTCTTGTTTCTCCCGCGACATAGAAGTGCGACGACTATTGGTAGAACGGCTGCATACGTTTGAAAATACCATATATACGACGATGGAACTCTTTGCGTCGTATGTAAAGTTCGGAGCTCTCAACACTGAAACATTCGGCTGATAGGCTCTCTGTATTAGACTTGCTGTTTTCTCATCTCAAAAAGCATCTCTAATGAGGAGAGAAGCGCAGCCTTGGCTATGGAAAACGAAATATTCTTGGCAGTTGTTGAAACAAACAAGTTGCAACATATGATTCAGGATAGGCGACTGGGACTCCGCGCATCACTTATGAGGTCGAAGGGTAGGCCATAGGAATACAACATCTCGAAATAATTTGGAAGGAATTTTGTCTAAAATCCGTTAGCTACGGAATGGACAAGAATCGGACGCGGCCAGTTATCTCAGTCCCAAGCTGTCCTTAAGGACTAACTCAGACTGTTTATAAGCTTCGAAACCGTCGGTATTCTAAGTTTATCTCTACCTAACTATTCCGTTCGAATAAAGCCTAATGTAACATTATGATGCAGATTATTCCAATGCCGCAGAGGATAATGACAGCTTGCTTACAGTGGGAAGTTATCCCAAAGCCAGACATGGAAGCAGACGCCTTTCAATGTTGAAAAAATCCAAGATTAAAGGGCGATTGCATGCTATAGCGTAAGGCAGTTGACAGTTTCGAAGTCCGGCACTGCTAAATGCCACCGAAATAAAGACAGTTGGTAATACCGAGGGAACATTCTAAGCCACTGATTGTTAGGACGTGTCTTACTTATTCTTGATGCTTGAACTCTGAGTTCGCGACAAGTTCCGAAGGCCCCAATGACAGATGTAAGTGGGCTCTATTATTGTATAAGGGGTGTAGTTCCCGAGAGACTACGCAGGGGTCCTGTGGCTGACTGGATTTAGTAACATGACCTTCCTTAAGATCTGAGAGGAGAAAGGTCCGTGCTTAAACTCCCCGGTCTGAACCCACCTACTAAAACTCACTCCTACTTGCGTATGCTCTGTCTCTTCTTCTTCCTAGATGCGGGGACACTTTCAAGTCTCGTGTGCTTCAGTCGACCGAGACATACCAACGATGGTCCCTCCCACACTATAAGTCGCCAACCGGCTCAAAAGCATGGTCCCTGAAGCTGATGAGCTTGGCCAAGCAATAGGAGGCCTGTACAGTGCTGGCCCGGGCGCCCAGAAGGGCCCGGACTTACAGCGTCGCTTCTGTCGATCCGAAAGAGAGTGGAACGATGGTACGGATGCGAATAGAAATGGAAAAGATCCGTTCCTTCCTCACTATTGAGCGGGTATATGGCAGTATATTATCGGCCATATTACGGTTATAGAGAGTGTCGCGTGTGTAGGTCCTCGTTTATATTATTCCATCCTGACTTATAGGCACCCTTTTGCCCTCTGGCTCTAACTTGTCAGACCAAGCAACTCTCCTATCAAGTCTTGAGTGGGCTAGGGAGGATGCATCGATTGGGATAAAGGTGCGGTCTCCTGATTCTTTATCTATTGAGATTTAAGACGACAACAAAAGGCCCCCCCTTCTCCCCCTGCTTCCCATCCTCCCAGCTCCGTATTGGAGCCCTAAACTCACGCCCGACGGATACTCAAGCAGCTTGCTACCAATATTTCTATATATGACTTGGGAACGCCAGATTGTTGCTAGTTAGAGTACATATGCCAGGTTCACTAATGAATATTCCTACACCAGCGGTCACAGCCTGACCCCATACCTCCAGCAACTCAGTTCCACTCTAAAGGCCCGCTCTAACCTTATATTTTTGAATCCGTGAAAATTGCAGTCACAACTGGAGACTCGATTTGAATACTTTACGGTGGTCTAATAGCACCATATCGAGAATCAGCTGGGTTATGGCGATTTTGGTTCCGTATTTGATACACAAGCTCAATATTTCTCCCCGTACGGTAATTACGGCTCTTCTGATAAATCTGCACAGCCACCGTTTTGAGACAGACCAGCCACAATACTTGTAAGTCTCGTAATATTTGTGATACATGAGACAAATATATTTCCGTAACATACCGCCATCGTGTAGTGCTCCGCCTGTTACGCCTCAGTCATAATACTTTCTCAATCTTGGTCTGTTCGGCCTCCTTGTCCATACTGGATACGCAGTGCCAGCCCCTTATCTTCACTAATCCATAAGAAAGTGGGCTTGCTCTGCAGAGTCCCAAAACACTACATATGACGGTGCCAAGTAGACACCCAGTTGTATAGCGCCAAGTCAGTGTAAGACCTGTGACTCCCAATTCAGAATTCAATCGCCCCTTCCCAATTCACATCCACTACAATAAATGACAATTAGTACTGTTCACCGCTTCATACCGTACCACCCAAAATTTGATTATTAGCATGGTTAGCTATGGCGGGCCAGGGTCCGTGCTTAGCGTCCAAAATAGTACTTAACACGCTATGTCGCTCAGACTGCTGTGTTCATAATCCAGCGTTCATCATACCACGCATCTTCCAATTTTTCTAAAAAAAACAAAGCCACCATTATCTCATTGAAATGCATTATCATTCTATGATAGAGCGCTAGGAATTCGATGGCGACCCTGAATTTCTATACATGAATGTCATCTTCCAGGATGGCGACGACTACTTTTCGGCCCAGATACCCGAACTAGTTACGCGCCCAGAGGATCTCCCCCCGGTTATCGACCAATCCGGCCTCCAGAAGATTCCGCTAGAGCACATTTAGCCCCTGCTAGAAGATAATCTCACAGAATGCCTCGACTTTAAGAAGCCGGACGTCTACATCAAGCGGCCCCGGCTCACTGGCTACGACGGCTCAGCATCACTCAGCTTATACCTACTCCAAGAAGCGCGAATCTGTCAGATTTTGATAAGAAATCCACATGAAAACGTCGCCGGTTATCTTGGCTGCATGATAAAGGCCGGCCGGATTACTAGGCTTTGCTTCCGAAAGTACGCGGAGACACTTAAAGACCGCCTTCGGGACGGGCGCTCGGTCAACCAGGAAGTATATCTCCAGCATATCAAGGCGGGCATCGATCATCTCCATGCTCTTAGTCTTATCCATAACGATATTCACCTGGACAACGTTATATTCAGATGCCGAGATCATGACATGCTAGTGATCATTAACTTCGATTCGTGTACCGTTAAAGGAAATTCACTCCCGGACAAGCAGGGCGAATTGCCTAAAGGTATCTGCACTACGGAGTTTGAAAATAATGATTTTGCTTTAAAGAAGCTCCGGAAAGAACTTGATTTAAAGGGAATGAATAAGGGCTTACTCGAAAAATGAATAGGTACTCCCTGGATGGCCTCAATATATCAATTAGGTATCTTGGCCACTTAATAGAGAGGGCGCTGCGTTGAGTCGGAGTTCGTTTGGCGAACAAGACTGTTTTTTTATACTTAGAAAGCCCAGAGACCCATATTCCTGGCAGAATAAAGTTTCTCTTTTTTAAAGAGAGAGTTCGTAAGGTCACACAACTTCATCTAGTGATACAAAGTGCCTTAAGCGTCCCATAGGAACGAAGAAACTAGCTTTCTTATTTATCGCGAAATAATGTAACGGGCATCAATCTACTTGGATGAATAAAAAAGCACCATTAAAGAAGGAAGTATTTCAACTTATCTCAAGTTAAGAGAAGAAAGAAAAGGAAAATACAGAGAGGTAACTCCATGTTTCCCATTTCAGTTACATCACGTAACGCAACTGTATTTCTTCTCATCACTGTCAATCAAGTCTTGGTAGTGACAAACTAGACAAGGTTTCAACTAACAAAGGGAAATAACTAGACTATCCGAATACAGCCATGTATTAAACATGCCAAACAAACAAGTCCTTGATCATCCATCTTCATCCTGCGATAGCTGTTCCACTTCCGAACATAGCCATATATTAAACATGCCAGAGCAAACAAGTCCCTAATCATCCATATTCATCTCGCTATCACTTTTCCTTTGGCGGTATTGGTCTCTAGATGATCACTATCAGCGAAGCTTTGTATAACTTGAGAGCCATATACACACCATTAAGTAGGGCGGTGCATAGGGCAAGATTTCACTCCACAATCTCTTTTCTTATCGCCTTTAGCAGTACTATACGTCGTTTTTCCGGTCTTTAGATCGGTCGTCGTGACTTGTTTTGAATAAAATTCACACATCCTAAATTACTTTGCTATTTGTCATTAGTCGTTCAAGGTACTCAATAATGTGATAGGCTCTAAACTTACTTAAAAGATTAGAGTTGATAGACGGAAAATTGGTAGATCAAGATTGAAAGACTTAGGATATCTTATAGTGCTTTTTTCAACTAGGAAAGATAAAGGATTATATAGACTTATATGTTTATTAAGTACACGGTTCTCTTTTACTATCACTCAGCTAAGCCATTTTCTAGAGAGGCCAAGTGCTCCAGCTCACACTATCACTGAAATTTTCCTCTTACGTATGTGAAGCTGAGCGGTAACGCCAACTGAGGCATGAACAGCAAGTATTATCCCAGAGTAGATCAGGAACACGGCTGGTCAGTGCTAGCACAGACCTCTAAACCTGGGGACAGGCCCCATACATCGACAAAACCATATTATATGTTGGGAAGCAGTATAGACCAATGACAGACGTACCTAGTAAGAATATTGGCCCGGGCACATACTCCCATCTCACCCCACAGTAGAATGCTAGATAAGACCTATCACAATCATAAGCGCCTAGGAACAATACGCACATTCCAAGTCATAACATAGTCGTCTCGCTCTGTTTGATCGCTAGTACCTTCTGCCCCATCTGCCCCTTCTACCCCTTCTGCCCCATCTGCCCCATCTGCCCCTTCTGCCCCTTCTGCCCCTTCTGCCCCATCTGCCCCATCTACCCCTTCTGCCCCTTCTACCCCATCTACCCCTTCTGCCCCTTTCTCTCGTCCAAGATTACACCGGAGCGTGAGACGTCAACTATGAAGCCCAAACAATTATCCAGTATCTATAAGACAAGGGATGCTATTGTTAAGGACAAAACCATCTCTACAGCTTTTCGAGAGATCTTAGAAGAGCAGTTACCAATTTATTACAAGCCTTTTACTCGTCTACCACCCAGGAAGAGACGTACCAACCAAGAGACCAAGATACACCAAAGAAACAAAAGAGCCCACAATATATACCTTAAAGTATTCGAAATCGATCCCCATATTCTTCTTCCCTTTATCATATGCATTTCGCCTAGGGCCTATCGGGCGTTTGATATATCGGCTTTCCGCCAACAACACAGCGACAGAGGTGCAATCTTCTTAGGAAACAATGCGATAGAATTATTCGAAGAATTAGCCCTGAGGTAAGTGTCAGTGAATAAGAAGGTAATGCAGGAATGATGAATATGTATTGATGGACTCTGGAGAGGAGAGAAAGAGAGAGAGAGAAGCTCTCGACTGACTGTCTCGAAGTCCTAGGGAAACGGAGTCACGTGCCATGTATGTGACATGCATATGATCGGTCACGTGATCATCTAATACCCCCCTTTAGGACTAACTAACTAACTTAATTGATATAAAGCAACTCCCTATTTCTCTATCTGCAAATAACCTCTCTATTTTTTTTTTTTTTTTAACTGTTTCCTATATTTCCTACACTTTGTAAAACCTCTTTTTTACCTATAAATTTATATATAGATTAATTAAGACCTAGTATCTAAATGAACTTATATGCTTCTTTGTTAAGCGGCTTAGTAAATCTATCTACAATATTGTTCTTAGTATTAACTCGCCTAATATTAATCTTATCTCGGAAAATTATATCCTTAATAAAAAACCACTTTATATCGAGCTATTATATACTATTCTTATACGATCTCTTGGCTATAAGCAACTAAGTATTAATATTATCTATAAGAATTATAATAGGTTCTCTTATTCCGGGTAAATTGAGCGTAGTCGAAATCTTTAAGAATTACTATACGTCCTAGACTAGTCTATCTAAAGTATATTATTCGGCTATAGTAGACGATAGTATTATAATACTCTATTTCCTAGAGTATTACTATATTAGTACTCCGCTAAAGAACTAGATTATATCTTTTATAGACTTAGAATCATACTAATCGCTATATAACGTATCTATATAGGCGAAAAATAATATATTAGAG
>HG814256.1:0-144923 GCA_000576735.1 Penicillium fuscoglaucum FM041 | reverse complement strand
TGCAAGTTTGACATTGCTCTTAACTACTGCACTACCCGGGCTACTGCCTGGTATAACCTTAACTTTATATAAATCCCCCATCAACCCAAATCGGTAGGTTTACCCTATATATTAGATAGCATATCATTTAGGTAAATAAATGGCCTAAAGGCTCTATATTTACAATTCATTTCCTAACTTGGCTTTTTTTAAAAGACAAAAAAAAAGAAGAGGTGATTCCCAGCAATACATCGCTAAGATAGCCATCAGACCGCGAACTTTGGTTCCAAGGGGGATCGAACCCAGGTTGTGCCTCATTAAGATGACAACCTTGCAAGTTTGACATTGCTCTTAACTACTGCACTACCCGGGTTATTGCCTGGCATGACCCTAATTTTATATAAATCCCCCATCCCCCTAGACCAGGTATCTTGAGATAAATGGTCTAAAGCCTAGATAGCTATAGGTTCAGCCTAAAGCTGATATATACATCCATTTGCTTATTTCCTCATCTAAATTAATGTTAATTTTGAAGCGAAAAAAAAAGAAGAAGGTGGTGATCCCCAGCAGTACATCACCAAGATGGTCATCAGACCGCGAACTTTGGTTCCAAGGGGGATCGAACCCAGGTTGTGCCTCATTAAGATGACAACCTTGCAAGTTTGACATTGCTCTTAACTACTGCATCACCCGGGTTATTACCTCCAACAACCTTAACTTTATATAAATCCCCCATCCACATGACCTATTATCTTAACATAAACAGACATGTATGTATGTTCCGTCAGCCTAAAGCATATTCATGTATATTTTCATTGACTTATTTCTTTGCCTAAATTAATATTGATCTCACAGTCAAAAGAAAAAAAGAAGGAGGTGGTGATTCCCAGCGAGACATGACCCAGATGACCATCCGCCCACGAACTTTGGTTCCAAGGGGAATCGAACTCAGGCCTGTGGCTCGTTAAGATGGCAACCTTGCAAGTTTGACATCGCTCTTAACTACTGCACTACCCGTGTTACTGCTGGGAATGACCTTAACTTTATATAAATCCCCCATCCATGTGACCTGGTACCATAAGGTAAACAGTCATATTCAGTCATTCATCTAGACTGCGACAATGCCCATGGGCCTTTTGAAATTTACAACATAGGGTACCTACCTACCCGTCCATAGGCGATGTCGTAGTCTACATTTACCTCCTAGCTGGAGGCGAAACAACTTGGATCGACTGCCACATTGATAGGTTTATCCAAGTACGGCTTAGCGTGGTTTCGGATAGGGACCGGGAAACAGTGCGTATGTATACTGATCACGTGAAGTAAAGATACTGACAAGAGCAACTCAATAGCAAATAAGTCGAGAATTATGATGGTCATCTGACTGTATAGTTAAGACCTCGGGAGGTGGCCCGGTGGAGATGTTACCAAACCGGGGCTAACGGGGTCAAATCCCCACATAAACCTGGATGGTCCACTATTTACCCCGGACATCCTTTTATTTACTTCAAAGATTCGAGAATAGTCCGAATCTTGACTGTTGTCCCCTGTCCCCTGACTTATATGAGCTCTATTTACTCACCGGGTAATTCTATATAATCTTACTCCGTACTCGGTGGCAAAATGCAAAATCCAAACTGCATGACACAAAAATGACACAGGAAGGTCAATCCGAGCTTTCCATTGGCCTGCGGCAAATGCGGGTTGTCCCCGAAGTGCAGAAAGTGACTGGTCCTTTTCGAAAATAACAAGTTAAAGTACAAGATACGTGTAGCTCTTTCGATGTCTTTCGATGTTAAGATCAAGTTCTAGACATTGGGAGCTTAGATGTATACCTAGGTATAGAGTGTTGTAATAAATCTTCAACCAAAGTGCTTGCATAATATGATACCGCGAAACTGGTACCCGCCGATCTGAGATCACGGTCTCGCCTTTGTATATTTTCAATATTTTCAAGCTATGATTTAAATCAACGAATAAAAAAAACCTCCTTTAAGACCAAAAGAGGACAAATTAAGCTGCCTCCATTCAATGGCCCCACGTCCGCTGTCCATTGGCTTGTTTTCACCGCAATTGTTGCATTCCCCAGCCCTTGAGCCCTGAAAAAAAAAAAAAAGCTGAGGTCCGATGACCTGCTTTCTTTGAGACACCGAGCTTCCCCTGGATAGACCCTTCCCTCTCCCCAATACCAATTCTCTCCAAATTTTATTCTCCGCACATAAATCATCCATCGCATCTCTCCCAACGTTAGACCCCCACAGCTCCAGTGCGTTTTGAAGCTGTGACCTTCAAAATGTTCAAGCCTACAGTCGCACGCAATGCCATCAAGGCCCTGAACACCGCCCGCCCTGCCTTTGCAGCCTCTCGCCCAGCTACAGGCTTCACTCGCCCCCTCTCATATACTGCCTCACTCGGAAGAAAGAAGAGCGATGACCCCGCAAAGGACCCCATTCTCTCTGCTACGACCAAGGCTCCCGAGGGTGCTTCCGGTGAGAAGGAGGGTCAATTCGCGCGTACCGATGAAAGCGTACACATTGAATACCCTCCCGACAGCGAGATGCCCACCCAGCCTGTGGCTCAGGGACGCGGCGGCATGCATTTCAAGCGTACTCTAGCCCAATTCTCCCTCGAGAAGAAAGTCAGTGTGGTGACTGGTGGTGCTCGTGGCTTGGGTCTGGTCATGGGTCAAGGTCTGGTCGCTTCCGGCTCAGATTTGGCTATCATCGATCTTAACAGTATGTTTCCACAACCACTACCAATAATCGGAACAAACGATTTATCCTAACATCTACCCCAGAGGACGAGGCGGAGTCTGCAGCTGCTTCGTTGATCGAACAGTTCCGCAAGGAGAATCCCGGTCTAGAAGAGTAAGTACCCATTGTCATACCATTTCAGCTCGTCACAGTCGCTAATTCCAAACAGAATGCCTAATGTAACCGCCCATTACGCGGACGTCGCCAATCCAGACTCCGTGAGCAACGCCATGGCCGAAGTCCTGGCCAAGCACGGTCAGATAGATAACCTGGTCACCTCGGCTGGCTTCACCGAGAACTTCGAAGCTATCAACTACCCCTTCGACCGTATGCAGAAGCTATGGGGCGTCAATGTTGACGGCACATACCTCTTCGCCATCAATGTTGCCAAGCACCTGATCGAGCGCAAGGCGCCCGGTAGCATCGTCATGATCGGCTCCATGTCCGGTGCCATTGTTAATGTTCCCCAGCCCCAGGCTCCGTACAACGCCGCAAAGGCTGCTGTGCGTCACCTTGCTGCTTCGCTCGCTGTGGAGTGGGCTGGTCATGATATCCGTGTTAACTGCATTAGCCCTGGCTATATGCTTACTGCTCTGTGAGTACCCCCTACATAGATGACGAGATACACTCGAGTAAATAGATCTCTGGAAAAGAATTGTTGCTAATGATGTTTTTATCATTTAGAACCCGCAAGATCCTTGATGAGAATCCCCAGCTTCGCGACCAGTGGACCTCTCTTATTCCCGCTGGCAAGATGGGTACACCGGAGGACTTGATGGGTGCCGTGACCTTCCTGCTTAGCGATGCCTCCAAGTACATCACTGGGGCGGATCTCCGCGTCGATGGTGGCTACACGGTGACCTAGGCATGCTACCTGTGCGCTATTTAAGATCCCTTTGCGATTTCCCTGTTGCATGGTACTAGCTTTTCTTTCGCGGATGGAAATCCGATATAGACCGGTCATATTTTGCGGCATGAGTTGCGGGATAATTTGGGCGCCCATCTTGGGGTTTGCATTTTTGGAGCCTCAAATTCCCGAGAAATACTCCACCAACTCGTGTCTCTTTCTAAGAGTGACTTGGTTTAAAAGTCCATTGAACTTTCTTTTTTTTGGGGGTTTCCATGATAATACAGCTTGAATCATGCAGTGTGGGGGAGGGGAGCCCACAATAACCTTGGAATGCATAGCTCCCCACAAAAAGAGCCATGTCACGATGGCTGGTCTAGACCCCTGAGTGTTACCCAGACAAAGGAAATCTGAAACCTCCACTCCCTGTCTGGCTAATTAGCTATCCCCAACACCAACACCTCCTTGCGGAATGCAAAAGTCCAACGTATTAATAGACCTGATCTGACTCACATGCATTCCGGGATGCGGATAACCTGGAACTGGGAATCCCGGCGGAACAGGTTCCGATTTCCCCATAACTATTTATTGTGTTTAGTCGGAAAATGTTCGGATCGCTTGTTATTTGCTAGTATGGACATTCAAAAGACACACCTGAAAAGACTTATTGGCTATAACCTCCCTAATGTCATCTGAAACCAAATGGATCGGATAGATGGAACCTATTTAATCAAGGGCAGAAAACGTATAAGCGGCCGACTATTCTTGTGTTTAATATTTGGCAGGGCTCGGGACCTTGTTCGTTCCAAGGTTGTGTTTGTACGGACCCATGGATGCGATCTTTAAGCCCCAAACCCTAAAATTATTTGGGTCCAACCTTGGAAAGCACTCCAACCAGGTACTGTGCTTGCTGAGGTTGCCCAACTGGAGACATCAAAGAGTCGTTAAGCCACTGTTCCATCTCTCCGGCATTTAAGATTCACCAAATCTTTATATCCTGCAGCTCTGTGCCTCACCGACCAGAACCGGAAAACAAGTCGACTACTGTGTACTTTTGAACGAGGCTCTTCGTAATGTTGATGCCTTATACTTTGGGTGTCCGTATGGGGGCCAAAGACTCCCCCCTAAATTGCATTTATTTCCTTTCAACATGGGCTAGCCCATCTCCTCCCCCCGCCTCTCCATGACAATCATTTCTTCTCATTAGGCATAAATCGCGCCAAAGAATCACTTTCGTTGCTTCTGGGCCACATCCCACCCGGCCGGGCTTGAAACGTACTCATTCCGCACCTGCGCAAGTCGGATAGCCTGGCTGGGCCAACCAGATCTACATCAGTCGATCATGAATAACCTTCCGCCTGAAATTCTTACTCTGATTTTTGCGGAAGTTTGTTTCCCCAGTTACTCCACTCCCGGCTCTACAACAATCATTGTAGATCTGGGATCTGTATCCCGAAAGTCTACGAGGCTTGAATACAGTCAATAGAGTGTTCTACCATACGGCTGCGCGCTTTCTGTATAAAACCCTCACTATTCGCTTTTACAGCAATCAGGAATATGAGCAAGCCGTTACGAATGTGTTGACTCGCCCAATAAATGCCAACTGGTACAAGCACACCCGGCGGCTTGACATCATCTGTGGTCCAACAGGGTTGCAGCTGAGCTCCAACTACGAGATGGCGATGGGTGACATTCCCTTTCCAGAAGACAATCCCCATTTCAGCCCAGTGATGGAAAGCCTGACGAAATTTAATGGCTTCGCTACTCCGAAGTGGGAACCACTAGTCTCACTGCTTGGAAAGATACAGCATCTAGTGGAGCTCAACTACGCGGTCGCCAATATGTTTCCACGGGCCTTACTGGAAGCTCTGCATCAATACCACCCAACATGCAAGCTCAAAATCCACGCTTTCTGCCTTACAAAGCTTATGTCGTTGGATGCCTGCGAGATGGATCTCATCCACTCCCCATGTCTCCATGGAATTCGTTTTAGTCCCTGGATCAAGAGCACGGATACTGGACCGGAGACTTACACGGAAACAATCTACAGGATTATGTCTATCGCTCCTAATCTCAAACATTTCTATGTTGACATTAATCAGTCCCACTATCCTCTTTTCCAGGCCATTCCCAAAAGAAAGGGGCTTGATTCATCGGTCACGACTTTCAAGATGGGCAAACTAAAGTCACTATCATTACGATTTGGGCAGGAAAAAAGGGAGGTACTTGACGAAGCGAGTCGACATACGGACTTTTCTGAATTAGAGTCACTCGATCTACATTCCATTATTGATGATGATATCCCAAGAGCACTTGCCTCGACATATTCTTTTCGTGGCCTCCAGAACCTATATGTTACCATTGCCAACTCATTGAGCGAAGGAGTAGTGGAGCTGATGTTTGAATCGATCAACCCCTTGACTTATCTGAAGATCAAAAGTCACCTGGGCCCCAGCATCATTGAGAAGATCCTCATGCGTCACGGCCCAACACTGCAAGGCCTGGCGCTTCTTCCCGGACCATATAGTCACTTATCAGATGGGACACCGAAAGGAGGCTGCTCTACGCAGGTGTTGCGATACGCTAAACTCTGTCCTCGTCTAAGAAACCTGCTTATTGAAACCCAGCGCACAGCCGGAAGCGAAGATGAAATACGACTTTATGAAGCGTACGGTCAATTTCCTTCCCTGGAATTCCTCGCCCTGGATATGGAATGTGCTATTCCCTACAGGCAATTAAACGACCAAGAAAGAATTGAGATGCCTGCGGTAGCTGAAATAGCATTCAGCCTAATACTGGATCCGGCCCTATGCCTCGCGATATGGGATAGAATTTCATCAACCCGGAAATCCGGTCGGTTACGAAAGTTAGAGCTTTGTCCCCAAACCGCAGCTTAACATCCAGACGCGGCGATCCTGATCCCCAGGTTCTCAATACTGCGTCCAATCTGAAGCGATCATATCTTGTGCGACGAAGGGTTTTTGACAAACAAGAGCTCCCTATTATTATCGAAATCGATGCGGCAAGTCATTTGCCGTTGAACTCCCCGAACAAGCCTCTCAGACGTCCTCTGTGGTTCGAAGCATTGCCCCAGGTTGACTTTGCATTTGGGACCGTTGGACATACTATGTACCCATTATATTCAAATTGGCGGTCCGAATGGTTGATGCGCCCACTGCAAAGGCTTGCTGTTGATCTTTTGACCAAGCGGCGCAAGAGGACCTGCGAGGCTGGGGATAGTGAGCGTGAGACGAAGCAACCTCGCACAATTGCACAGTGATGAATCTTGTATATAGAGCCATGTTAGAAAGTTACTCGGAAGAGCTTTTCAAAACACAGCGTACTTTGTTATCCCGTCAAATATGCTCATCTCATTAATCTGAAACACATTTTTCCCATAGCTCGGTGCTAATTTCCCGTTGAAGCCTCAAATTGACCATTTTCCGTCTTGGCTACATTGCTCTTATGTCGATCTCTTTTATCTCCGACTCGTACCACTTCCATACTCCGTGCCGAACCCACTTAACCCCTCAACCCTGAAGAAAGTCCCTCTGCGGAGTACAAGGAGTGTAAATAAAACACAACCTCCTCTTTGTCCGTTGAAGTCCCATTCCTCTTACTATAATCCCCAAACCCACCATGCGCTTCAATCCCACATTGAGCCTGGCCATGCTAGTCAGCGCCACATCCGCTCAATTAACCACCCAACTATTCAACTTCACCAGCTCAGTCAACATCGAAAACAGCGAGCTCCGTCCAAACGGCCATCTCCTCCTTACAACCTTCTACAAAGCCCATCTCTACACCCTCAACCCGCAATCCCGCAATCCAAAAGCCGAGCTCGTCGCCACTCTTCCCGGCGCCACAGCTCTAACCGGCATTGCATCCGTCGGTGATGACAAGTATGCTGTCGTAGGCGGGGTACGGGGCTCATACCACTACGATAACGAAACCATCTACACCGTCGACTTCAGCAAGAATGCCACAAACCCCACCATCCAAACCGTCGCCCACATCCCCGACGCCGATATGCTAAACGGCATGGCTTCAATGCCGTCGCAGCCGCATATCCTCTTAATCGCAGACGCGCGGTTGGGATCTATCTTCCGTGTCGATATAACCACCGGTATCTCGAAGGTCGTGTTGAAGAACGATGCCCTCGCCGCGCCTGCGAACTCCTCTATGCCCATTGGAATTAATGGGCTGCAGGTTGTTGGAGATAATGTCTATTTCACAAATAGCGCGCTCAATATCTTTGCCCGGGTGCCTGTTCGCGAGGATGGAGAGACCTTCGGTCGTATTCAGGTTATTGCGCGGCTGGAGCGCGAGGCTGGTGATACTGAGTCCGATTGGGATGATTTCGCTATTGATGATAGTGGTAATGCTTATGTTGCGCAGCCGCCCGGTTCCATTGTTAAGATTGCGCCGGATGGAACGCAGAGTGTTGTTGCTGGTGGGGGTGATAGCTTGGCGTTTATTGGTCCTACTTCTGTACAGATTGTGTCGGGTGGGAAGGTAGCTTATGTTACTACTCGTGGAGGTGATGAGGGGGGTGTTTCTTATGGTGGACAGGTTGTTGCTCTTCGGCTTCGTGGGTAGATAGTGTACGTACATATATGCATGTATAGAAGATTTAGCTACTGGAACTGTCTAGGACTTGCAAATTTGATGCGGAAAATGGCTTTATTTGCAGATTATTACCAAATAAATGTAAATCTAAGCTAGAACAATGGTCTTCCGCTTTTGGTAGTCTTTTCCTATGCAAGACCTTACCCTTGTCTCGACGTCCAGCACTTCTTCTATATCTATATCTATGAAGTAGCATCTGCATCAGTCGACTCAGGAATTGAATTTTCCGACCTCGTTTTTCTATTTGGATCTTCTAGATCGTTTGCAGTGGATTTGCAGTGGAGCAACCTGGAGAAACTACACCAGGCCCAATCACAAGCTTCCCCGGGTTTTCTCCGCATACCGCATATTTGAGAGATACTCCCCTATTGGATGTACCGAATCAAGGGGCATGTGGCTGTGAATGTCACCTCGGCAAAGCTCCTTGATTTGCTCTGAAGGGTTTTTCTTCAGGTGGTATTGGGGGTGGTGCTGTATCACATTTGGCAAGTCGGCCGCCGATAGGGCTGTCTCTGCTACATCCCTGCTTGCAAAAGGACGCGCAATTTGGAATGTAACGATGAGAAGGGTCTTTTTCGACGTATCCTTGTATGTTTTAGTCTCAATTGCAGTGTTTTCGTCTTCTTCATGGTGGTTGAGTAGTAGTCCCTTGTTCCTGTAAAGTAACTATAGACTTCACCTGGGCGCTGCCATAGGAACGGTGAAGCCCAATCCCGGCCCGTCCCGGTAATCCCGAGAAGACGAAGTTCCAGAAAGTAGGAGATTTAGGAAGATTAAGGGAGGAGATCTAGGTAGATCAAGGTAGAGGGGAGATTTAAGGAAGATCTATTCGGTCCGGTTTTGAATCTAAGGGGGTGTGTTCCCCCCACCTTGACCGCTACAGGCAAGGGCGAACCCTGGGGTACTACATTCCTCAACTTCTTTGTCTCTGAACTTCTCGACTTTTTCTTTTTTTTTCTTTTTGATTCCTTTGTGGAGTGCGGAGTGCATAAGGCTTTTACAGTCATGATCTTCATACCTAAAAGCCAGTTGAGCCTGTTCAAACGCTGTAACTAATGTGGTACATCAACTTCAAGTTCAACCTTGAATATCTTGGAGCTTCAAAGTCTCGACTCGCCACTTCAAAGTAGCGAGGTACCCGGAAAAATAATACGAGAACACTTGGCTCTACGAAGCTCACCTGTCGAGCTCCTTTTTCTCCTTTTTCTTTTTCTTTTTTTTTCTTCTCAGCATTCTGTTTGTGCTGAATACAAAGGATGCAATCGAGCCTTGACTTTACATCAGCACGACTGGTTCACGCGCCATTCAACAGTATCACTTGAGTTGACCCCTCCTCGGTCTTGCCGTTCTCACGTCACTCATCTCGTACTTCTCTCCGCGAAGTCAACATCCCGGTTTCATCTCAAGAGTACCAAAACGGAGATCCAAGATGGAGCCAAAACTCCCCCAAGGTCTGGTGGCTATGTCAAGTGTGTCACCCAGCGAGATCTTGGAGCAGGATACATTAAGTAATGGTGTTTACAAAAACCTTTGGCAAGGTAACGTAACACTCCCTACTCCTGGTCTCGTTGTGGACGGGCTGACTGACAACAAACAGCCTACTCGACCTCCTACATAGCCAGCAAAGATGAGACCGAACACCGCCTAGAACATCTCTTCTGGAGGATATGGGGTGCTAAACGACTCTCGAGCCGCATAAATGCCCATGCCCTAGATCGTCTTATCATGCGCATCAAGGCACCGGCAATATTAGTCGGACAAAGGGTGGCCGTCCCACCGTTGCCTGAGACCGGCGACAAAGAAGAAAAGGTAAACACAAGTTTGTTCCACATCGCACCATGCCAATCCCATATTGACGATTTATGCAAGCCCATCAATAAGAATCAGTCAGACTGTGCTGCCGGAGCCTGTTCCCCTCACTCAATATTGAAAAGGCCGCAGCCTCCACAGGTTGAAACACATAAAGCAACTCGGTTGCTCCTTGATACTCCCCTCGGCACAAAAATAACACTGGACCCCTCCAACTCTCCAACCGCAAGCATGGTTGATGAGCCCGCCCCCAGTCCAGACAGCATGGGCCATCAACGTCGCAAGAAGAAGATGGATTCCGAGTCCACTCTGATGCCAGAGAAGGTTGGCAACCAGGGTTCCAAGAAGACATCCATAGCTGGTGACTCCACTGTTACTCCAGAGAACATCGGCCAGCAAGGCCCCAAGAAGACATACCTTACTGCGACACGCACTGGACGAGGCCCACGCCGCCGCCCAGTCTTCAACCGCCGCAAGTCCTCACAGACATCCATTCCAAAAGCCGCACCTCCCATCCGCCGGCGCTCTGAGCCCACCACCAAGGCCGACGGGGCTGACACTCTCTACGAAGACAGTTATGTAGAGCTGGGTCTGTTGCAGCACCTCAGCTTCCGCGATGAGGAAGACCAGATCGCGCGCGATCTGGGACGTGAGATTGCGCCTGAGCCAAAACCCGCCAAGCCGTCTGTTCCACTGTTCGACGATGAATTTCTCGATGAGCCTTCCGCCATCGAGGTCGTGAAAGCAGCACAAAAGACCTCCCCTGTTCCTTTTCCGCGAGCTTCTTCCCTTCGGCACCCGATGTTGAGCCCTGAGGACTTCTGCAAGATCACGCCGTCATTCAATGTTAAGGAGAGCCATCCCGACATGCCTGGTGGGCCACAGCTTGCCTCTCCTGATGATGTTGAGGGAGACTGGACGGATATCGATGCTCTCGATTCGACACTTCCTGTCCTGCAACCCTTCAAGAACTTGGTCTCACACCATGAGACTGTTGAGCCAAACCTCCCGGTTGTACAGCCTACTATTGTCCCCGTTGTCAAGGAGGCTTCCTTGCTGACATCTGCGATGAAGGGAGTGAAGCTGTGATCCTCATCACTGAGAGATAGAGCCTTGAACTGGAGGACCACAATTGCTGTGGGTAAGGCACATCAGATTCGGCCCTCATTTTGCCGGCTCTTGACATACTGTACATTACCATGCCTCAGAGCATGCTGACCTGAGGATTCCAGAACTGCTGGATGCTGGAAGAGGATAGCATCATAGTCGATGCCGGTTACTATGGAAGGCAAGGAGTTTACATTCGCTCATTGTATCGAAATTGATGGCCTGATAATCGAATACAAAAAAACATTCATATGCATAATATCCAAGTGCCTGCTTAGAGCTTATTCTGTGTATTATATTTCAGTATTTGCACAGTACCCTCTACGGACGAGACTACATTTAAACGAAAGCCACCGAGCTTTGTCTCAAAAATCAAATGCCTTGTATTGGAAAACCTCCATCCATGAAAAGAGGCAAAGAGCACTATACACCATGACTCCCGAGCCCAAGTGCCAGATACAGAAAAAAGAAGAAACAAATGCAAATGCTGTTCACCCCCCATTTTCCATCCGATACCATCAAGGCATCTATCCATACCAGATTCCACCCAACAAGCCCACTATCAAAGCGAGCATTCCCCCCAAAATCTAAATCTGACCACCCTTCTCAGCATCAATCGCACTCCCAGAAACAGCCGACCTGCGACTCTTCAACCAGCGTACCAAAACCCAAGAAGCAGTCATAACCCAGAACACCAAGTTAATAATATCAATCCAAACAGCATGCCGCATGCGATTAATCTTCGACGCATCACCGAGCGCAGAAGTCGTAGTATCAGTCTTCGAACTCGAACTCGAGCTCTCCGAAGGATGAACACCAATATACATCTTCCCAAAGATCCCAAACAACGTCAACCACAACACAGTAACAACAAACTCCCACGCAAACTGCGGCAGCAGCAATGTAGGACCAAGTCCCGCGCCGAGTTTAGCTTTGCGCATGACGAACGGCAGGATGAGATGAACCGCTGCGGTGCCGGTTGCGAAGAAGCCCGTGACGAGCGCGTACACCCATTTCGAGTGCCAGGTGTGGTTCTCTGAGTGGTCGTGGTGGACGTCTCGGCCGTATAGGCCGATGACGGTTAGGCCGAAGATGAATTGGAGGAAGCGGAGACCGGTGAAGAACATGAAGGTTAGCTTGTCGGTTTTGCTTTGTTCTTGTGGGGGCGACTCGAAGTGCATTGTTGTGCCGGGTGTCGCACCGGCTGGGTAGCCGCTCATTGGGTGTTGCTCTGGTTGGTAGTTTGGGGGGTAGACGCCGGCGTTTTGGTATTTTTGGAGGTCTTTCTTGGCTTTGTGTTTTTTGGCTTGGTTATAGCCGAGTTTGAGGAGGGGGACGGCGAGGAAAGACATTTGGTTTCTGGTGATATGGATGTGGTGATGTGGTGATGGTTGGTAGGTAGTTGGAAGTTGGAAGGTGTGGATGGAAGCAAAGTTATGTAGGTAACTCCTTCAAGGAGATGGCGCACAGCGCAGAGATTATATCAAGAAGTAGAGAAAGGTGAATTCGAAGAGAATAAGACGAGTGCTTCAAGATTTGGCAGACCAGATGCCAAATAAGAAGAACGAAGTGATTGTCGAGATTGTATAGCTGGATATAAGGACAAAGAGGAGGTTGTCCGTCGTATTCAAAGTGTATAATATAGAACTAGAAGAGAACAAAAGAAAGAAGAATGATCATAGAATGAAAGACGAGTCTGAATTTCATCAATGGCACAGCCAGAGCTGTTCTTTATATACCAGCCCTACTCTTGTTCCCCGGAGCATATTCGTCAGAACCTGAAGACAACAAAGCCCAATGTTGCTATTTTTTAACATCTGCAGCCCTAGATGAAACGGATCTCCTTTGAGCGCGCGGTTCTAGGGTTTCTCCACTGTGTATCGTCGTCTTTCATCCAAAGACAATGACTCGGGGACGACAAGATGAAACGTGTCGATCAAAATAGAATGCCGAATACCCCCTGGCATCAAACGCTAATACAAAGCTAGTAAGCTAAGGCTTGCAGAACTCATGATCCCTGGTATGGTGGGGTAGCTTTAGTTCGCGCGCGCCAACTCGGGGTTTGAGATGGTTTCAAAGTGCGGGTTGCTTGAGGTCCAATCAAACTCCCCTGCTCTATTTTTGGGATAAATGTATGCAAGTGTAGAGTGTCTAGTCTAAGAAAAGAATACATGCTACAAGAATGGACATTGGATCATTTCACATTTGATTCAGAAGATACATATCGTGAACATTACAATTACAAAGAATAACCAGGGACTTCAACGAAGTCCGATGAGTTGCTCGCCATACCAACATGCTTGAGAGGGGATTTCCTTGCATGCAATAATCCGAGGACACCTTTCAGAAAATACCTGAACACCATGTCAACCCCCGAAAAAAAAAAAAGACAAAAAAAACAAATGCAATGATGAAACGCCAAAGGACAGCCATGGGGATGCGGTAGGTCAACTATGCCGGTCGACTTGCTCCGGAATCCGTAGCACCCTTAATGCCTTGAACAGACGCAGCGATCTTCGGATGATTTCCAGTGGGTAGTGGAGGCCTGAGGTCGGAGGGGGGCACAGGGGCGGAAGGTGGGATCGGCGAATTTTCATCATCATCATATTCATGTCCTTGGTACTCATCATCGTGAAGGCCGGATCCACCGCCAGAGGAGTGGTCCACCGAAGCGCGGTCATATCCCTGCTGGTAAGGGTGCTGGGAGCCATTCTTGGATGCATTCTTGGTCGCCTTCTTGGTCTTGCGACCCTTCATCTTGGCCTTTTCCAAAAGTCGCTTCTTCTCCGCCAGTCGCTTGCGCTCTTTGCGGTCTTTCATCTCATACTGTCGAATCAAGGCTTCGGGTGGATGTCCAAAGATGCTCTCATATTCACAGAATTCACAAATCCAGATGTCCTCGAGACTCGGGGGATGGTGAAAGTTCGTGTATTGTTGCTGGACCTTGCGTTGACGTGCAGATAGTGCATATGTGCTGCTTGGAGACCGTTTCTTCTTGGGTCCCACAGAAGGTGGCTCCCCGCCTTGAGCGGGTGCTTGCGTACCGGGTGGGGCCTGGTTGCTGTTCACGGGGCTAGTTTGTGTCCCCTGTGTAGAGAAACCCCTTTGTTTTTGACTTGCCGGACCGAGTGGTGAAGTGGGGGATCGATAAGGGATTGAATAATCCCGCTGCATCGCCATGCCCTTAGACGAGTCGGACTCACATGTAAAGGTGAATTGTGTCTTCGTAGGAGTGGTATTTTCTTTCTCTTTCTCTTTTTCTTTCTCCAACAGGCTGACATTGCTGGGACCTCGAGGTGGAGAGGAGTGTGTTGCGGCGTTGGCGATCGCGGTTGAGATAATTCCCTGGTCCGAAGTAGATTCACCTGGTGCACAAGTTAGAACAAACAGCGTGTTGGGGGAAGGAAGGAGGGAAATGCATACCAGAAGGGCCAGGGGACGAAATCAACCCGTCCCGCCGATTGGGCGTTCGGGTATTCAACCATCCATGCTGAGCATTGGGCGATAACGGATTCCTGCTGCTGCTACGAACAGTAGGACGTCCCAATCGACCTCTTCCTGAACCAGATATCCCACTCCCCAAAGGAGACGCAGGGTTCCCACTCCCATAATATGTGCCGGTGGCATCAGTCGGGGTGGGAACCCGTACGGGGGTTGAGCTTGCCAACCCCATACTGGCGAACTCCGGAGACAGAGCTGAGTGGTGTCCTCCCAAGTTTCCAGGCGTAGGTATCTTTCTCTTTTTCTTGTTGTTCGTGTTCTCAAACGCGTCGTAACCGTCTCCGGTTGAAGATTTTGTGTGCGGGGTGTCGTGAGGGAAGCTGTGTGGATTGCCAGACACGGGAGGTGAGAGCGAAGATCTCCGGATAACACCACTCCTCCGAACAACCATCGGACCGCCTTCATCACCGCTCTCCAACTCTATTGACGTCTCAAATTCATGGCTGTCAACCTCTGGTGACAATTCAGTCTCCACGGTCTGCTGTACATAAACTTTGGATTCATTCACCGCTTCTTCAGAATCTGCAGAGACGCCATAGAATATCTGGGACGCCGGCGGCGTAGGGGGATAGAATAGGGTGTCGGCAGCATCGGAAGAAAGGCGTGAACGGAGGGTCCGTCTAGGTAGAGGACGGATCAGACGATCAGGATATATAGTAGAGGGTGTGTCAGGAGACGAATTGAACACCCCGTCTACATGCATCGTCAGTATTCAGTCAACTAGGTGATCGTTCTCCTGAATTGGGGAATCCCCGATCATCCGGACCAGATGTCCCTGAGCAGACATACTCAATGTAGCTGTCATCATGCAAGATATCCACGCTCGCCATCAACCGCCGACGATGCTAGAAGGATAATATTCCAGCTCTTTGGCTCTGTCCTTTTATCCCCCGCCACCGTATATACTTTTGAAGGTGCCAATAATCCAAAAGTCGGGGGGTTGTGTTGAGCGTCGAATTGGAAGGTAATGTCTTCAATGTCTGTGGTCCACGGTCATAAGCTTTGTGCCTTTCTCAATAACAACCTCCCGAGAAGTTTACAGGCGGTGAGGTCAACATATAACTGGGATTCGATCCAATCCCCGCGTTCCTCTGCCGTCCACAATCCCGGAGACTCGAATATCAACCTACCCACAAAATAGTGCTGTTAACCAGCACCTCGTAAACTCAAGATCGATGGGATGGGATCCAAGGTCAGAAGTGAAGCAAACTTGGATCCAGATTCAGTGTTAGAGTCAAGGCAAAGGAACTAGAATAACTACTAAGAGGGGTTGAGGGATATGAAGAGAAAGAGACAAGTCACGGGAATTTAGAAAACACGCTAACCTCCTTTTGGTAATCCTCTACCCAATGACTTCGGCGAGAAGTGGCATTACCTAGGTACACCATTCTGAAGAAACAATCTGCAGATCAGACATCTGAGAGCCACATTGTTGGTGTATCTTCCAAGATACCATGGTCTATTATAACCATTGCACTGACGGATTCTCTACTGGAGGGGAATAAAAAGTCCCGCTCTCCGATCATCTCCCAGATAGGTACTCCCGGTACCTGCGCATTCACAGGAAACTCACTCCCTAAGAGATGGCGTGAAGGATTGCTTTAATGCTGTTCATGAATTTGCTGATTACACCACGAACAATAGCCCTAACTCGCGCAACTTGCGCAACGCGCGACGAACCTCGATCGCGAGTGATAGGACACCACCGAACCCCTCCGCAGGTCACAGCCTCGTTTTGCCTCTCCAATAACCAATGCATCCTCGGAGCACTTCTCGGAATAATAAATACATCATCGAGATGTTGAGAAGAATAAATTTCAACTTGCAAGTTGGCCAAAGTTGTCCTACCGACGCCAAAAACGGGTTCGGCTCGGAACGAGAGGCACACTCGGTATGTACGAAGAATGGTCCGGACACACAGAACTTAAGAAGTAGGAATCATAAGATCGGTTGTTCCTATTCTTCCTACGGCATAGGAAGATCCAAAGTCGAGTTTTGCGGGTTAAGCCTCCCAAGGCCATTAGACCTTTTGTTGGCCTCTTTCTACTCCTACTCCGTACATTGCTCTCTACGCTATTTCACTGGGACGAATCACATCAGTTTGTTACAAGGAGGACTCCGGTAGCCATATACAGCATTTCATGCTGTGCCTTATTCCCTAGCCAGCTCTCTTTCGCTTACAAGCTCCCTGATGGTTTAATCCTGGTGTGGTAGTAAAAAAAAAAAAAAACAACCCCCAATTAGTGGGCCACAAAACCATTATACACAGTAAATATTTGACCGAAAGAATAGCAATAAAAAAAAGTATATAAAAACAGCATTAAGTTCCTCCGTCAGCAATAGAAAAAAGAAGTGAAACACGAACGGCATGAGTGGTAAAAGATTCGCGCGTTGAGAGGCGTCGAGAGCGGGGAAACCGGCGATTGGATCTTTTGGAGTCCCGTTCCGGCGCTTTTCTCCTTCTCTTCTTCCTCCCCGCCATTACAAGGAATCATTTCTCGGACTATGTAGTCATTGGGCTCTTTATCGAGCCTTGTGACGCCTTTATACAGATCTGTGATTTCCAATTGTCCTGCTCCTTTTGACTTGACACTGCACCCTTCCCAAGAGCTCTCAATCGCGCGCGAGAGCTCCCTCGCAAACGGCTTTTCTCGAGTTACTGCTGGAACCACACCAGCCAACGGCTCGAAAATCTTTTGATTTTTCCTAATCTGGTCTTCAGAGCTCTCTTTTATACTCTCCTACAATCCTCAAACCTCCCCCACCATGACTCCTCGT
The DNA here is from genome assembly GCA_000576735.1 of Penicillium fuscoglaucum FM041. Lineage (NCBI taxonomy): Eukaryota > Fungi > Ascomycota > Eurotiomycetes > Eurotiales > Aspergillaceae > Penicillium > Penicillium fuscoglaucum. Next base: position 127,520 of record HG814256.1, on the reverse strand, counting down.
CGTTCCTCTCGGGCTCGCACCTCCCAGCCCTCTCCTGCCCTCCGACAACACACCAACTCTTCCTCCAGCTCCTCAAATTCTCTTACTCGAGAGAGAAGCACTCGATCAAATCATAAAAATCCCTCTCCTCGCGAATCGACCGGCAACCGCTCTCAGTCCATCGATGATGCAGAGGGTGGCTCGAAAGACCCTCCACATACGCGGCAGCGCCAGCGCGCTCACGACGACGACGATGATCCACCCCGTGAAGAAGACGAGGATGACCTAGATGACGAGGAAGAGGAAGTAACTCGGTGTCTCTGCGGTCAACAAGAATATCCGGGCTTGCCTGCTTCTCGTCGCGAGGCCCTCGGTCGCGGCACCATCAAGCTGGAGTCGGGACAAGTCCCCACTGATCCATCTGATCCTCTGTCGGATGAGATTGGGAGCATGTTCATCCAGTGTGACTTGTGTAAAGTCTGGCAACATGGTGGTTGTGTTGGGATTATGGACGAGGCAACGAGTCCTGACGAATATTTCTGCGAGGAGTGCCGGAAGGATTTGCACAAGATCAAAGACGAACCTCATGGGTGAGTGAAACCCCGTTATTCTTGGAATTTACTGGATCCTACATCTTCCTGCATCTTCCGTCGATCTATGTCGCGGTTGTGCTTTGTGCTTTGCTCTTGCTGCTTGGAGGGGCTGTTTTTCCGAAGCAGCTTCGAGCACCATCATTCCCCCAAGCAGTTATGAGATACAAATGACTACTCTATGCTGCTATATCGAACATTCTGGAGAAGCATACTGACAATCCTGCAGACAACGTTCCTCTACCTACCTTCCTGTTGCACCAGAGCCAGTTCCGCCGCCACCACCACCCCCTCCCCCTCCTCCTCCTCGAGCCCAAACCCCAGCTGCAGCTCCAGCTCCAGCTCCGGCCCCGGCCCCGGCCCCGGTGGTACCTGAGGCACCTGAAGTGCCAGTAGGCCCAGTCGGTCCAATCGGTCCAATCGTGCCCGCGGTGGCCCCGTCCCCCGCTCCGTCCTCTCGTGCCTCGTCGAGAGATATCTCACGGCGTTCCAGGGATCCCAAGTCCCGGAACAGCGAGAGTGCCGCCGCGCACGCCAAGCGGCGATCAACAATGAACAGCCGGGATGCTGCTTACGACGAAGAAGAATTGATCCGACGCGCAATTGAGGAGAGCAAGGCCGAGACCAAAAGTAATGCGGATGAGACAGACACACATCTGGGCAAGCGAAGTCGAAGTGACAGTGTGACGTGCGTATTTCCAAACTGAACGGCATTTGCTGGGATGATGTGGCTGACCAGGTACCCAGGAACAGAGAACGAGCGAAACGTCCACGAACTACTTCACCCTCACCTAGCGCTGTCTCGAGGCATAGCAATATACCATCTCACCCGCCTTCTGATGATGAGGCGAAACCCAAACCCGCAGTCAATGGGGCTCGCAGACAGAGAGCTACATCTCGAGCCCAGCTGGAGAAAGAGCCTGCGAACGACGCTGATGAGGGCGAGGCAGAGGCCCCTGAAGCAGTGAATCGTCGGAAAGAACGATCAAACCGGCGCAAAGGAGATGGTAAGTGATACAACCCCAGTGCATAATTGCCCTCTTTCTCACACCACTATAACAGAATCCGAGCACGAAATCGCCTCCCCAACCAAGACAGCACCGCCAGAACCTGAACCGCCCCAAGCAAGCCCCAATACCCCTACTCCACAAGAGCCCACACCTGTTCGTCCGTCAACCCGCAAGTCCGGTCGACCTCCCGCTCGTCGCGGTCGCGTTGGACGAAACCAATACACAAAAGACCGGGACACCAACGGGAATGGAGATTCAGGGTATATGGCGAACTCCCCGCGCCGCGGCCAGTCCCACGAAATCGGTGGAGACTCCCCTCGTGTTGGCTACAGCGGTGTCAACGGAGCACACCTCAATGGTGGGGAGTCAGGACGACCAAGCAAGCCGCGCCACATGCACCCACAGCGAACGACGATGAACGAGATGAAGCGCCGAGTAGCAGCCATCCTGGAGTTCATCTCGCGCATGCAAGTGGAGATGGCTGTTGCCGGAGAGAACTCCTCCACCCCTTCAGGCAACGGCGACCGGGCCCAAGGCCTGCTCTTGAAGAGCATGGTCGATCAGATCGACAGTGCCATGCCATCCACGCGCAGCGATGGCGGCGAGTCTGGTCCCGCAACCACAGACGGCGGCTACGGCGAGTCGTCTACGACCCATGAAAAGGATTTCAAGGAGCTCAGCAGCGTCGAGATGATGGACGTGCTCACTCGCCATCTTCTCAAGTGGCAGCAGGAATATGGCAAGTTTGGAGAACGGTAGTCTCCACCACTACCACACAGCCGGTTTCCCTCTTCTTCTCGCTCCGTCTCATCTTTTGAGCTTATCCGCTGCTTTGCATCACGATACCCATCTTAATTTGCTTTTCTCGCCCTATCGATGTACACTAGACCTTGCTTCCTGTTTCCTTTCTTTTCTCTTCTCTTTTGTCTTCTCCATGTCATTCCACACTGGTCCGGCGTCATTATCATCCTAGAAAACAAGGATGATATGTACCTAGTGGCGGCTCGAAGGTTTCATTGCCTGTGTTATTTTTCTATATGTTCATTTGTGGTCCATGCTTTGCTATGACTATTATGTCTTGCTGTTCGGTATGATCATTCTCCTAAGAAGTCCTCTTCCTGGCTGGCCTTTACTTGTGTCTTTCGTTATTTTGGTGCCTGGGTTTCATTTTTGGTGTTCGGGGAAAAGTCAGGGCTTATATATCGCTGTTTGGCTTTTTGTAAGAAGTTCTTTCTCTTTTTAGTGGGAATAGTATCACTACTCTTTTGTCCATTACAGATCTTCGATATTATAGAGACAATGGGTGTTCCTCGTTAAGTATAAAGTATATTGTACATAGATAACTTGTCTATGGGAGTTCATAGCTGGAGAAAAGAATCGAACCAACGTATTAAAAAGGCCAATGGCACTTCCGAAGTCTTCGTGGGCATATGGCTTGACCCTGTTCATAAGCAGTACCAAATAACCTTTGATAACATTCATATGTCTTGGTACGTTGCAATTTGTATCGAGCAAAAGACCGAACGCCGGCTATATTTAGAGTCAATAAGCAGCTCGGGTACCTTCCCACTGCCTTGCATATTACACCATAGGCTCGGAATTGGTTATCAACTATGTATTGTAAGAGTTTATTTCGGTTTTTGTAATTGACGAACTGGTATCGGCACTGATGGTCCGACAAGATGATGCACAGTGCACATGTGGTATCATGGGCAGTCACCTAGATGATATACCGAGCCTAGATTGTCAAAGGTCTTTTTTTAAATCTATTTTAGCTAATCTGATTACAGCAGCCTAGTCTTAACTGGAACTTAAGCGGGGGTTCTCGTTTTCCACATCTGAATAGGACCTCTCGACCTGAGCTCCAACAACCAGCCAATCTGAAGTGTTGGTAATATAGCGCACCCAATTCAAACATACATTGTGTTTTTTAGTAGCCAGGTGCTTTCAAGATTTTGCTAGCAGCCAGAAACCCCCAATAATAGCAGAAATCGACAGCATTGAGCGAGACATGCCCCAGTCGCAGATAATGTCATCAAATGATGGCCGGACATGATATGTACCTAGTGGGAGGCCCTCCATCTTCCCACGATCCTTCCGTAGGTGATCATTATCGAGGCCGTGTGGTATGGACATGGCTTGCCCCACAACTGACAAAGTGCTGCTGCTGGCGATAGTCGAAAATGTATATAGGACACTAAGCGCGGGGATTACACGTCTAGAAGTTATATTGCTGTCAACTGTGTAGTCAACAACTTTATTAATGAGCTTCTGGACTGTGGTTTCGGGTTTTGTCACCGCAGCTGCTACCTGTGCGAGTGCCTTTTCTTGTTGGTATGTAACCATGTCCAATTATGAGGCCCACTCCACTGGCTAGGTACAATGGTCCAATCACGGAGAAAAAGATAGCGGAGTGGTTATTTCTTGATGCCTAGAATGGGTCGTACGTCAGCATATGCGTCTTATTGATTATGGATAAAATATTAAGACTCGCATGATGTTCAGAAAAATATTGTATGGAGCACGTAGTCATGTTAAACGGATGGATTTAACGATGCGTGAATGTCGTCAACGGTGGGTTTTTATGTCAACTCGTCCCCGGGTTCAACAAAGCTGTTACTACATGAGCCATAGGAGGGAAATATCCGAATACTATGTGGCAAAGAGCGTTGCCTCCAGTACTGTTGGGAACTAATTAGATGTAGTATCCAATCAAGAAATATACGTACAGTTAGAGATCTGCATAAAGCGTAAGGTCAGGAACTCGGCAAAGGATAGGATTCCAGAGCTATGCTGTTTATATAGACAAAACTTCTCCAAGCCAACGCGGGCTATTCTCATAGAAAGGCGAGATATAATGGGTATAGCGGGGCCATTCCGGCGAACCGGATATATCCCGCGATTTGGGTGCAACTCCTCAAAGAATATAGTTTTGGTTATATAAGTAGATTGTTGCTCGCTTTGTTCATTCAATATCAAAAAGAAGTATGTATATCATTGCTGTATCGTAGAAATTATATGTAGAGCCTACATCGCCAGACACCTAAGACTTTTCCAATGTCAAGACTTCCATTGTCACACGGCGCATGATCCGAAATACTTGGAAGGCAAAGACTTGTACAAGCTGTGCGTCGAGCGCAACATATCAGAAACTTCATGGCTCTTGTCTCTTGGTACCGTCCATCAGATCCCATAACTTGCAAAGCAATCGACCAATACGTCGGGGACTTCTCGCACAATGATTGAAGTTATACGCATTTATCATAGTGCGACGTCGACGCCTCGTTACACTAGGTGTCTCTGTGTACCAATAACACTCAAAGCCCTCGATATTCAGCTATTTCGGGTGCAACTTCTCAAAAAATAATTTTTCTCACGCAAGAAGATTTATATATTCACATCAGTTGATCCAATAGTATTTCGGTAGATGATACAGCAGCGTGAACAGTAGATGCAAGAAGAATTTTAGCATAGTAGTGTTTTACAATAAATTGCAATGTTGTTACTTGATGATGACTTTCAAGGCAACATTATATAGATAGAGGAGCTACTTTGGTACCGATCTTCTTAAAGCTCTCAACCACCAATAGAAATAATCCGATCTCAAAATAATTCCACTATGCATGTAAATGTACAGCCCAATTGACCCCGGAAAGAGGTATGCTGATCCTATACTCTATGCTCCGTGGGGATCTGAGAGAACCACAATAATACTCCGTACAAGAGGAAGAACGGTGGAGCCTCTGTAGCCGCGAAGGATGTGGAACAATTGGAAATACAAGCATGTTGTACGAGATTGCTAAGCTTGACTGTTGAAAAAGGTGCGTGTGCTGTAGACATTTTTATGTGTATTACCTTTTGGGCATTTAGACTGATTGAATTCTACCAATATGTACAACATAGGTATCAAGGTACTCCGTAATAAGCACTGGATTTCGGTGGAAGTCCACTTACGGAGTATATTGTGGACAATTGGTTCCCGCCCCATACGGTTGTACCATGGTACCCGTGCACGGAGTACTCCGTGAAAAGGGGCTACACGGTATATAATTAACATCACCACTCCATTGGACAAAATATAATGATGTGACTCGAGTTAAAACACGGTACTCCGTAATCACCTTCTTCAAATGTCTCATGGAGGAAACAAATGTACGAAAATTACTCCGTACCGCTAGGTGAAACACATTTCCCAGCCTCTCTGGCGGTAAGCCGGTCTAGACATGAGCTGCATGCGCTGGCTGACGCCTCACAGAGGTTGGGCCGGGGCTGGGGACCCAAAAGAGGGTCAATGATCTCGATGAATCACTTTCCAGTGGAGAAGTGCATTGGTCAGTATTGGTATTGGTATCACTACCCCCGTATTCTGTAACGTGTTCAGATGTGAATAGTGTGTCGGATATGGGCCAATGGCTGGCTAGCAAGTGCCGAATAGCACAATTAAAACAAAAGGACACATCTTAAGCCGAGGGAATCACCGTGAACGTGTCTCCGCAACCCCAATGCAATTGTGCCGATGTGATGGAGCCAAACAAGATCGGCGCCAAGGGGATCCAGATGTCCGATTCGACCCGGAGGTTGCTATGGTGATGGTGTCGGTGGCGCGGTGACGATACGCGCAGGCTGGCCAGCCCCCCCATGTGAAAGGGCCCGCGGTGTATTGCAGAGTTCGGGGTATCCATCCATGGAGTTGCATTCCTGGAGGGTTCAGAGTGATTAACTCGAACAAGAAAGAAGAGAATTCAATCAAACACATTGTACAATTCTAATAGGTCAATTCAATTACCGTAGAAAGACAGTAAGGAGAAGAGTGAGCCTCGGTGATCAGCGGAGAACCCAAACCGGCAAGGCGGCGTAAACAAAAGGCCTGGCATAAATAATCGTGATGCTCGCCAACTGCGCTGGTCTCTTTCTTCTTCTTCTTCCATTCCTACGATCTAACATTCTTCTCATCTAAGCTTATCTTTTTCTTCCCCTCCATTCCAATCATCTATCTATCTGCAGGATAAAAAGATCTTCTCTTTTTCTCCTCCCCCCCACTTCGAGAAAGACTTCCCTTTCAAGTCTTTTCTTGTTTAGTCTTTCGAGTTGTTTAACGACAGTTCGAAAGGCATTCGAGAAAAGACGCTCAAAAGTCCGTCAATCTGGACTTTGACGCCCGTGTCCCAATCCCCTTCAGTGTCTTCCCGTCGTCGTACCGGAGTGACGCTGTCTCTGAAACTACTCAGACTAGAGTAGAGGGAGAAGTCAATTTCGATCGTACTTCGCGCGTCGAACGGGAAGATACTCGAGGTTCTGCTCCCCTTCCCGCTCCTGTTCACGGAAAGGAAGAAGTCGAGTTTCGCATTCAAGAAGAGCGTCCTCGCATTCGTGAAGACCACCCTCAGTACCAGCAGCAATCGCAGCAGTACTCGGAATCGCACTCTCAGCAGTACCAGCAATTCCAGCCCTCTCACCAGCCCTCGCCCAACTACGCCCCTGAAGTTGAGCTTACTCGTGAACGGTATGTAATTGTGTTTTTTTTCACCCCCCTCGGTATTTGTTTTGTTTCGTGTTGTTTTTTATGTTTTTTACCCCCCAACCTCCAGCGTCTCCACTTGGGAAAGTGGAGACCTGCAGCTGAACTATCAGTTATTTGTTGTGAGATCTCCTATCTTGGTTTAGATCGATTACGGATTTGGTCGGGGACTAAAATTACGTGTCATCAAAACCTGATCCACTTCAATTAGCGGTGACTGGCTTGTTTTGTTTATATGTTTATGGTACCCGTGCATGTGGGCTGACCCTTTTCCAGCTACCCCAGTTACCAACAACCTTCTGTCGACTACGAAGACCGTACCCAAGTCTACGATAAAGTCGTCGAAAGTCAAATCGACCTCACTGAAAGAGACTACCGTCAGCGTACCTCTCCCTCTTACGACCTCGACGTCTCTTACGACCGTCGTTATCGTCAACCCGTAGACTCCGCCTACGGTTACCAAGCCCAGTCTCAGTCCGTCGACGTCTCGTACGACCGGATTTCCCAACCCCAGACCGACTCTTACAAGGAAGACGACGTCTACCTTCGTGAAGTTCAGCCCCGTGCTCGTTACTCCACCCCGACCCAAGTAAACGTTTCTCAGTCCACTACCCGTGACACCGCCCCCACTCGCAAAATGGGTTACTACGACGACGAAGGCCAGTACCACTCCTTCCGCCGTGGCGTTGAGCGCGCCGCCGACCGTGTCATGCACCCCTTCTCCCACTCCGAGCATGAGGAGTCTCACGCCGGTGAGGTCGCTGCTCCCCGTGAGAACGTTCGCGTCGTCGAGCCCCGCAACCGCGGCTCCGCTGGCGAGACCGTCCCCATCCCCTGCCACTTCATCCGTGTCGGCGACATCCTGATCCTTCAGGGCCGTCCTTGCCAGGTCATCCGCATCTCGGTCTCCCCCCAGACCGGCCAGCACCGTTACCTCGGTGTCGACCTCTTCACCCGCAAGCTGCAGGAGGAGTCCAGCTTCGTCGCCAACCCCTCTCCCTCCGTGGTTGTCCAGACCATGCTCGGTCCCGTCTTCAAGACCTACCGCATCCTGGACCTCCGTGATGACAACCGTCTCGTCGCCATGACCGAGAGCGGTGATGTCAAGCAGGGTCTCAATGTCATCACCCAGGGCCACCTCTTCAAGCGTATCAGCGATGCCTTCGCTGACGGCCGTGGTTCCGTCCGTGCCCTCGTCATCAACGACGGTGGCCGTGAGCTCGTTGTCGACTACAAGGTCATCCACGGCTCCCGTCTGTAAATTGTTTTTTTTTCCCTGGGTTTCTCCTAGAGGGGGGTCTGGATACGCTTGTCCCTCATCCATGGTGTGATGAATAGTTATTTGTTTTCTTTTCCTTTTTGCTTGTGTGATTTAATTTTCTTTTGTATTACGATCTCATGTATGCAACTTTTTGTGTACTGGTGAAAACTTGAATGGATTTATCTGTACTCAATTAGCCTTGACTTCCTTGTAACTAGCTCATAATGCAGAAATTAGGCCCATGTCTTCACACTTAACTCCACTTCTTTCCTTTTCTGGCTCATATTGATGTTGGGCAGAAACCCATCCTGCATGTATTATTGGCTTGGCGAAGATCAAGTTTTTCAAGTTTTTTTGCTTTTCTAGTGTTCTAGATGTCCTTGAAATTAAAATATAATTCTTTTGACAATACTGTTGTTCTCTTTCACCATTGTTGAGGTGAAAATGTAGTTATCACAGATCCTTGGATATATATTTCACAACCATGGTTGTCCTTGGGGTGTTTCCAGGCACCACTTCCCATTCGCTAACCTCAATTGTCTCCAATTTTCTATAGATACACATCTACCTATGTATCAAATCTCAACCGAGGATTCATACATGTCCTTTTCAAATTAGTTTTTCCTATACTTTGATAAAGGGGTTACCGAAGACCAAATCGCCTGTATCTCCCCCCTAGGGCTCCCGAACCCGTTTATCCCACACAACCACCTCGATATCCATACTCATTAATAGCTATAGAGTCATCCATCGAAAGTACATACTGATTTTTATTGAGATGTATCCATGGATGGAGTAGAACAATTGACCAATCCCTGATATCTGCGCGGTGGATCACCCCTGCGTTTAAGCAATCCCCATGTTCGGCCAAGGCGAAAATCAAAGAAACTCTAGACCCTAGAACCTGCATCGAAATGCTTATCACGAGGCCCGGGCTTCTCCGGGCCAGGAATCGATAGATGAGCTCAGGATCTACCTTATAATTTCTTCACCATGATTGCAAATGTGCCGCAGATCGCTCGGTTATCCCGCCACCTAAATCAGGATGAACGCCATATGTGGACTCGCCTCATAGTGGAGTGACATCCTGAAATTTGAGCGCAAGGACAATTGTGATAATTCTGTGAGAAGACTACTTACGAGCTGTTTAGATTTTGCTACTCAAGAAAGATCCTATGCGGGGAACTACACAAAGAATATCCGAAAAAACCCTTTTCCACGTAGGACTGATCATTTTGAACACAGTAGACATCCAAGGATACCTACTCAGTTATTCTCTATGGTCTGTGGCTGTGCTTGGTGCTGTTGCTGTGAATACAACTGAACGACACACCATATGCAACACGATTAATCCATGGGTTTGCATGAGACGCAGGCAGGCAGTACGATTGCAAGAGCGATTAATGGATATTTGGGCCTCGTTACGGGAAATCGAAGACATGCCACTGCAACGATTACAGTTGTTAATGGAGCCCTCTTAAATCGCCATGATATTATTTGCTACCCGAAAGATCTATGACCTGGCCAACAAAGATGAGTTGAGATAAATAGGTGGGTTGTGTGCCCGCGGGCAGAGTTGAGAGGAGAGCGACAAAGAAAAAAAAGAGGAGAAGCAGGAGTCTGATCTTTAACTCACATTTGTGGACCTTGGTCGTCACATTTCTATCTTATACTCTGGGCAGAGTGAGGGATAGGCCGGTCAAATACCTTTTGCTCTGACAAAGTATCCCTACAGGACTCATCCAGCACAGATGCATCGGGATTTGGGCTATATTTTCTTTTCATTGAATTGCACAAGAATCGATCATGGCTACACCATCCAAGAACGCAGTCCAAGCGGCCATCAACCAGTGCATCGATGGTTTGGCAGAGCCCTTACGCATGCTGAATCAGAAGGTAAATTCCTGTTTATAAATGGATTTGGAGACACATGCCTAAATCTTGTCATTTGACAGACGAGGCTTTATTCCATTAACTTCATGAAACACTCATCCTCTTGATTGAAATGAACTTTTATTATTTGCGCCAGCATCTACAGGGCTTGGAAATGGGGTGATTTTAAGAATGGGGAGTGGATCACCAGTTTGGCCCCCAGAAAAATATGGAGCTCTAAAAAACCAACTTTCGACCTTCATTTTGCCTATTTAGTGTCTCTTTCGGTGCTTATTAGCACGTCATATTTCCCTCCAACTTCTACTCTACAGAATTATGACTTACACCAGCCTCCCTGGGCTCCCCTTCGAGGTATGGGCATCAATATCGTTACATCTATCCAATGCGGACATAAAATCATATCGCCTGGCGTGTCACCAATTCAACAATGCAGCGCATCTCCGCATCGACCGGGTTTTCTTATCAGCCAACCCACTCAACATAGATGTCTTTCGTGGCATTGCATCCCACGACAAGTTCCGCCACCGAGTAACGGAGATCATTTGGGATGACGCGCGCTTGGCGAGAGGCCCACGACAAACATGGGATAACTTTGAAGGACATGAACTGCTCTCAGACGAGGACGAACCTGGTAACATGAGAGAGTGGGCTGAAGAGTGCCACTTTTATGCTCGGGAGTGTATCAGTGAGCGACATCAATATGAGGAGGAAGAGGGTGTCTTATATGGTTTAAGGAGGCCTGTGAGGAAAACCTCTTCTCTCTTAGACTGAGGAGGGGCAGGGACGTGGACAGGCCCGACCATGTTACACGCAGAGAACAGGTTTTGGCTCAGCCTCCACTAAGGGAGTGCTGGCAATATTATCAGCACCTACTACGTCAGCAAAAAGATGTCCTCGCCGATAATAGTGATCTAGATGCATTCTTATACGGCGTCAAGCAGTTTCCTGCTCTCAAGAGAGTCACCATTACACCCGCGGCCCATGGCTATCTATTCACTCCGCTGTACCCGACCCCGATGATCCGCGCTTTCCCTAAGGGATTCAATTATTCTATTCCGTGGGGATGGCTCTTTCCTACAGTGTCAAGTGCCCCTGCGATTGCATATGAGTGGAACGAATACCCCGAGCTCAGAGAACGCTATCGTGGATTCCGTACTACAATGCGTGTGCTCGCCAGTGAACCAAATTCTGTTACCGAGCTGGTTATGAATTCCACTCATCTCCCGACTGGGATCAACTGTACGATCTTCGATGAGTCCTGCGAAGAGTATGACAATTTCGTCGTAGTACTGAAAACCCCTGGTTTCTGCTGTCTTGATATTGCTATGCTTATTGGCGGACAATTCGATTCAGAGATCCGCGGATCCAGGCGATCCTTCCTGAATGAACGGATGCGCCGCGCACTCGGCGAAGCTAAAGGATATGGAGGATCTTAGACTACATACGACAGTAACTGCCAATCGCTACGATTATGATTATAGATACCCAACGCTACGCTACCTGATTCCATTACAGAGCATCGTGCCGGTAGAAAAATGGACGAGGCTACGCCACTTCGAACTCTCCCGCTTCCTAGTCGCACAGTCTGATATCACCTCTTTTCTTGCCGCACTACCGAGGTCCGTTCGCTCGGTTGAGCTCATCATGCTCAAGTTCCTTATACCCGGTGAAAACTGGTACGGGCTGCTAGAGGATATGCGGAAAATGATACGCGAGAAAACACTATGGGGGGACCGAGATGTCGCCACAAGGCCGAAGGTCACGATTGGGCTTCCGCTTATGCAGCGTGAGATTGGACGGGGCCAGTGGATTGAAAAGGAAGTGCATTATTTCATCTATGGTGAGGGGCAAAATCCTTTCTCTGGTCGTGTCCATTGCAGTACTACGTTTGGAGTTGGAACTCTGAAGGATGTATTTGAACCTAATTTTGAACGCCCGCATATGAATCAAGATGGCATATGAATCAAGATGGTCTGATTGAGATGGGCATTTCCAAGGAGGATACAGATTAGGTATGTCTGATTCCAGTGCGAGGTCCGCCGCAATACTGATCTCTGATAAGCAGTTGTCTAAACTTGGCCCACCACCTTCTGGATCCGATCATCACACAATTTCCATCAAAAATCAAAGGATAAAGGGAAATTGTTGCGAATACAGACTAAATAATTAGTCGTAGGGTTTATGGTGCTGGACAATGAGCCCAACCTCCCGCAACAATGTTATCTATCCCTACTATCTTCCCGCTTGCAATGCCTTGGCACTGTAACCTCAGCCTTCATATTACCAAGTGCCGTCGGGGTTCCGCCTGCATGACAATAGCCGGCCCTATGAGATTGCTTCCTCCTCTGCCAAGTGAAGCAAGCCGGCTTCTTGGCATACCCCTCGGGGCCCTACCAATCACGCATCATGGCGCTTTATCATCGCGTGATGATCACTAACAATACAAAAATTAGGTATAAGAACACCATTATTGCTCCTGGTTTAGAAGAGCTACATATTCGCGCATTCCTTAACAATGAAGTGGCTTTTGTTGATAACCCACCTGTCCTTGGCCTTGGCTGAAGCTGACCGAAGGAAGCCCCTAGTTTCACCGGTATGTATGCATGGTCACCATGTATCCCCACCTGGTTATCAGGTAGTCTGACTTATTAGGACGACTTTCCCTCTACTATTCGGTTGAAAGACCTCCTGAAGGGCACCCAACAGCTTGAGGACTTCGCTTATGCGTATCCCGAGCGTAACCGTGTCTTTGGTAGTGCAGCACATAATGATACCGTTGACTTCCTCTATCGCGAGTTGAAGAAGACCGGCTATTATAATGTGTGGAAGCAGCCACAGGTACACACCTGGACTACTGCAAAGACCACGCTGACGGTTGATGGCGAGTCCATCGAAGCGTCCGCCATGACATACAGCCCTAGCGCTGATGTTACTGCAGAGCTGGCAGTGGTCTCGAACCTCGGATGCAAGGCATCAGACTACCCGAGTGACGTGGCTGGTGGAATTGCCCTAGTTAAGCGTGGAGAATGTACTTTCGGAGAAAAGTCGGTGCTGGCTGCTGCAGCCAAGGCAGCTGCGGTACTTGTCTATAACAATGAGGCAGGGTCCGTTAGTGGAACGCTGGGTGGAGTATCTAGTGACCTTGGCCCTTATGCCGCCATTGCTGGAATCTCCGATGTCGACGGAAAGGCCCTACTCAGTGCGGCAGCAAAGGGTGCCGTGAGTTTGGACCTTGCGATAGACAGCAGAATCGAGAACCGCACTACATTCAACGTGATTGCAGAGACGAAAGGCGGCGACCACAACAACGTCGTCTCACTGGGAGGTCACACCGACTCTGTCGAGGCCGGCCCGGGCATCAACGATGATGGCTCTGGAATTATCAGCAACCTCGTGGTAGCAAAAGCATTGACACGATACTCTGTCAAGAATGCCGTGAGATTCTTCTTCTGGACGGCAGAGGAGTTCGGTCTGTTGGGTAGCGAGTACTACACCTCGCACCTGAGCGCTGATGAACTGGCGAAAATCAGACTTTACCTCAACTTCGATATGATTGCCTCTCCCAACTACGCGCTCATGATCTATGATGGTGACGGAGATGCCTTCAACCAGACTGGACCAGCGGGTTCTGCCCAGATCGAGGCTTTGTTTGAGAACTACTTCAAATCCAAGAAGCTGTCGTATATTCCAACTGAGTTCGATGGTCGATCCGACTACGATGGTTTCATCTCTCGTGGGATTCCCGCTGGTGGGCTTTTCACTGGTGCTGAAGGCCTCAAGACCGAAGCACAAGCAAAGCTGTTCGGAGGCCAAGCAAATGTATCATACGATGTGAATTATCACGCTGTCGGGGATGACTTCAAGAATCTCAATCACGAGGCATTCCTGATTAACTCGAAGGCTACGGCTTTCGCTGTTGCAAAATACGCCAATAACCTTGATTCTATCCCTCGACGGAATGCAACAGCTGCCAAGCGAGTGGTCAAGAAAAGAGCACCTCGGTCGCATGCGCACACTAAGAAGTCCGGATGCTTCCATTCTCTGGTTGAAATTTAGTAGCTGTGCTCACAAATTACTGGTTACCGATGTTGATATACGTATCGAATTCAATACTGAGTACTAGTTTTAAGAATATATTCCTATAGTGTCGACGTTATATGATATTACAGAAAGTTCTGCGGGTCCTGGGAGAGCAAGAGACTCATGTAATATGAAGATGTGAAGACATTAGTCGACGCTCCTTCCGCGACCAAAGTCGGTCTTTCTTCAACTTCACCTCAACCAAGCTCCCTCCATCATGCTGAAAATCACCCTTCCTGTTATGCCGTCCACGGGTGGTCGTTCATCGAAGTATGAGCTTCCAAAGAGGTCGAGTATCGAATCCTCCGAATATTAAATGGGTACTGGTAGGCCATCCCATAATTTACCGCTTTGGTAGAAACTTCAGGCTAATAGTTACATCCTTAGGCTCATGGACAGACTATACCACAGCAGCAAGAAGAAACCGTACTTGTTTCAATCAGAAAGACAACACAAAAGCTAGTCAAAGAAGTGTGGTACAGCTGGGCTGTACTCGTGCGACCCCAATGGCATACCTCATCAGTATGTTGAAGGGCATTTGATCCACGAGGAAAGGGATGCATCTGAACCCCGTAAGTACCAAGTAGTTGAGCTTGTTGTTGGTACTATTTTGAGCAATCCGACCTTATTTTTGCTAACATGCGATCTCCGGATGAAGTCACGAAGCGAATGGTTCTCAAACCCCAAGATGTCTTCGAGCCTTATGTCTACGAGCCAGATCAACCCGAGAGAAACCACCCATCTCGCTATCAATCAAGGATATCAATAATCCGACAGAAAAGTATCAAAGTCTTGCAATCGTCACTGGGACTGGGACAACGATAGTGACCAATCTCGGGTTAATAGTCTATTCGATGATGATGCCAGCGTTAATTATGTATACCTTCCAAGGTTACCTCTATCCTACTTAATCTGTAAGCGCGAATGCAATGTCTTTAGTTCATTCAGATCATAGTTCCATTATCTCAACTCTCGTAATATCGTTCTCATGTCTCTCTAAAACACTCTTCCATAGTTCAGTCCCAGGTAGCAATTAAAAAGAAAATTAATTAAAAAGAAATCCGTAACTTTCCAATAACATCGATTAAGAACCTAGTCGCGCAGACCTCCGATCAAATCTATAATCGCCCGTGCCACCTCCTCCGGACTTTCCTGGGGCGTCCAGTGCCCAACCCCATCCACAAGCCGGAAGATACGTAGGTCAGCGCATGATACCCCGTTCTTCATCTTCTCGATAGCACCAGGCTCCTGATAATTACCCCAGTCCAGCTTGCCCGAGACATAAGCACAAGGCGGCTCGAGCTTTTTCCCGGCAAAGACATCAAAGTCCTTCGTATATCGCCCCCCAGCCGCGGTGCGAACACGATACCAATTCAGCCCACCATAGAAGCCCGTGCGACCATACTCGCCCGCATAAACGGCGAGCTCCTCATCCGGCAGCCACGAGTGCGAAGCCAGACGGTCAGATGGCTCATGTGCCATATCGCGTGTCACCGTTGCAGGCATAGTCTCATTCAACGGCATGATATAATACCCAGGTAGCTCAATCAAGTCGGCCGCAGACCACTTCCCCAGCGGATGCGGCTGGTTCCCCGGCCACGACCCACTCTTCAGATGGAAGTACCCCCGCAAGAAACGATGCATCTCCTCAGGCCCCAGATCTGACATTTCGGGCCCAGCCTGCTTAGTCGAGTAATACCACTTATAGTGCTTACGGCCGAGCCCGGCAAGCGCCTCATGAATCCCCGCAGCAGCAGCCGACCCCTCAGCACCGCCAGCCCCACCAGCCCCACCTACCGCCGCCATATCAGACCCAGCCGAGGCATCCGCACTCGCCGTATTAAACGGCAAATCCGGGGCCCCGTTAAACGGATGACTCATGAGCGCAACGCTCTGGAAGAAATCCGGCCGCATTAGGGCGCACATGGCTGCTGATACAGCACCACAATCGTGGCCGGCGACGCACCGCACGGAGCGGTAGCCTAGAGCGTGTACAAGGAGTACAACATCCCGCACCAGGCTGGATAACGAGAAGGTTCCCAGGTCGACGTCCTCGTAGCTGCCCGTGTCCCAGCCTGTGGTGCGGCCGAAGCCGCGCTGATCTGGGGCTACGACGTGGAAGCCTGCTGCTGCTAATTTGGGGAGCACGCGGCGCCATGAGTAGGCGATTTCTGGGAAACCGTGGAGGAGGATTATCAACGGTTTGTTGTTTTCTGGAGTGTAGCCGGTTTCTAGGATGTGGATATTTAGATCGGTGGTTTGGATGTGGCGGCTTGTTATGCCTGCGGGGAGGGGGAGGGGTTGGAGGGCCATTGTTGGTATTGGGATCCTGATGCAATATGTGGGATATATGGGAAAATGTACGAACATAATGGGAATCGATCTCTACATGTAATAATATAACATGCCGAGGTTGCCTGTTTAGGTAGAACATATACCCGGGGACTGTCGCGTTAATTAAGGCGTTCTATATCAACCGCTAACCACTCATTCTATTCATTTTAGGCCAATTTTCTTTTATAGTAAATTTGAGAATTTAATTCCATCTTTTAATATAATATAAAGTTTTAGTGACCGAGAGTGACATAAGGGTGGTTTAAAAGGCACGGGTGATAGGTTTAATATTAGGCTTTATATTCACCCGATTAGTAGCAGTGATCAACCTTCTTATACATTAACGGCCTCCTCGTATTTTAATATTTGTGTGTAAAACCTCTTGCTTTGCTTCGTCTCTGACGCCCGTTAGTATCTCTTACTTCCTGCTTTACTTCGTCTCTAACGCCCATCATCTTTTCCTTACTTTTCTTCATCTCTGACACCCGTCAGTATCTCTTGCTTCTTACTTTTCTTCGTCTCTGACGGCCGTTAGTATCTCCTGATTCCTGCTTTGCTTCGTCTCTGACGCCCGTTAGTATTCTGTGTCACTTTGTCATATAGCCAAGCTAACCTGTTAGGCCATCACTACTATCATCGTCCGATATGGCACCACCAAAGTCAGCATCGTCCACCGCTACCGGGGCCCGCTCTCTCAGTGGATATTGAAATATCAACTTCACCTCTCAAACCATCAATAACCTTGAAGGAGTAGTCAGTCGCCTTGCTGGATGTCTCCATTATGCAACAACAACACAGTTGCACGAACTATGCTCGAAGAGGCATGAGGCAACCCAGAAAGTCATTACGCCTTCTGCAAAGATCGAAACGCATCCTTTGGTGTCCCAGAGTCATTTACTGGACGAAAGACCGTAAATAACTCCTGTGTCTCCCAGGTTATCGAAAATCTACCTCAGTACATATTAAGAAACTTTTACTATATACCTATAGATAGTATTATTATGACAGAACTTTTAGCTTAGATATTTTAGGAATCCTTACTCTTGTTATCTTATACTGACTATCCTATATATCCTAAGACCACCCCCCTTAATTAAAACATCCCTTCTAAGGTTGACCTAGCTATATAGACACTACCTAGATAGGGTGCCTAGTTGCACCATACGATCTCACGAATTGAGTCAGATCTAAGATTGGCTCGCCATCATCCTTGGCCCATTTGTCTCTGAGTAATCACGAGCGTTATGCCCACGGGGCAAAGCCTCGAATTACCCTTATGTCACCCAACCTGGCCTCCAGGGCTTTTCACACCCAGGATGGATAATCAGTTTGCTTCATCTCTGACACCCGTCAGTAAAATAGCTATCACTAACACTAGCTTTATCCGAGGTGAACCAGTGAACCACCAGTTTAATTCATAATATTGACTACTACATGGCCAAGCTAGCATCCAACCAAAGAAAAGTCCCGACTCCAATTACCCTGGTTTCCGGCGTCAAGATGATACTCGTATATTTGATGAAACTATGATAAATACTATATGCAGGCTTAAACTTCTCATATGTACATACGATCAAACCTCATGATTGGTAGTCATCAAGCGAATCCGAAACATAGGCCAAATTCTGAATGACGGCCAGACCGTACTGGGCGATATCGTTGGTCGCAAACCATGCAGCCTCATCGACGGGGATCAAAACACCACTTCCGTTCACATGCGTGATGTTCCAGGGGGCATCCGGCAATAGCCCATCGCTGGCATAAAAGTCCTCCCAGGCCCGCAGTGCCAGCGTTTTGTTCTTAGTCTCATATGCCGCGTATGCTGCCAGCCTTGAATGCGCCTGAAGAAGATTTATCTTGGTGAAGCTTACTCCATATCGTTCCTTCTGCTCCGATGCTGAGGCATGGTAGTAGTAGCAGTAGTCCAACCAGGCTTGCTTGAATCCTTTGGGTATATCATCCGCCAGATAGGCGATGGCTTCGGAAACAACCTCGGGAAGACCGAAGACAGCGTTCAGATGTGAAATAGACACGTTCCCCTGGTTACCCGGGTCAGAAGGGGGAGGGCCCAATGTCCAGGTCACAGGGTCGTACAACCCTGAGCCAGTCACAAATCCGTTTGTCAGATTTGCGATTCCTGAGATCGTGTGGGTCAACTTTGTCTTGGCCTCTTCCCATCTTGAACCTCGTCGTTCCCATTCAATCAACCACCCTGCAGCAAGACTGGACCAATCGGTTCCGAGACCAAATGAAACTGTCGAGTTTGGACTAGGTTTCCAGCCATCTGTACGAACTTTCCTCTGAGGATCAAGCTCCCCGTAAGTCTTATCGGTGTCAAGCAATTCTTCCAGCAATTCTCCGATGCGCTCGTCTCCCCCCGAAAGGTAGAAAAAGTATTTTCGGTATTGTGGCTGAGAGATACGAGCCTGTTTCGCGCTATCACTCCAGTGTTGCACACCGTGACGTGTGCCCAGTCCTTTCCAGTTACCGATGTGGTACACATCGACTTCACCTGTATGTCTTGTCAGGGCCTCGGCAAATCGGTATGCATCCTTGCTGCCAGTGCGGAGGAAGTAGAGCCAGAAGAAGAGATCTGGAGACAGCTCCGAGTTGTCCCAGGCATAACCACCGATGTCGTATCGCCAAGTGTGTCGGTCGGGGTCATATGTGTGCATGAAATCACCGTAGTCCAAGAAGCCATACCACCGACGCTGCTCAATTTGGCCCTTGTAGAAGTCGAAAATGAAATGAAGCCGATCTTCCAGGATGGCTGCGGCGGGACTGGCAATTCCTGGCAAGGACCAGTATTCTCCGAGGGCTTGCGTTTCATGGATATACTTCGGCTCCGCGACCAACACTGGAGGATCATTTATATATGCAGTGAGCGATGCGAGTTTGTCACTTGTGGGCGTTTGGTCAAACGCGAACAAGTATACTTCACTAGTTCTAGCAATTCCATATGGTGTATCAAAGCCGGGTTCCCAGTCCTCGTAGGTGATCTCAAGAGCGTCCAATTGATCTTCATATCCGTCCTGGCCTAAACCATCGTGGAAGGGCCGCAGGTCCAACGGCTCAGCAGCGGGGCTATATAACCACAAAGTGAGTTCGCCTGTATCAGAGGCAGCATTGGAAATATCAAGCCCAACCGGGTACCGCTTCCAGAAATCTCGCAAACCGACGGCGAGACCTCCTTGCGTAGCACCTCCTAGATAAGCCAGGCCTTCAGCACGGGTTCCGCTGGGAATTTTGACCCATGACTGGCCAGGCTTGGTCCTCTTTTTGAGGCCGAAACCGTCGGCTGTGAGCTGGGTAAGACTGTAGTCTGCCCACGTTGGGATCCATTTCAGTCGAGTGGTGACCCGGGTATCCCAAGACGCTGGGTCTGGTAGTTTCTGCCCCGCAAATTGCGCGGCTCTAATTTCTTCTCCAGGATCTCTCCGCAGTCCAGTTATTCCCTGAACTGCCTCATTAAAGATGCCGCCATCCACGCCAGCGATCCTGATGTGTCGGTCGTAGTACTCCTCGCCTTTCAATGGAACATCGAACCGAATACCGAGCCCAGTAATAAAGTCCTTCTCGCCTCCATCGAAAACGATGCTATGCACCACTTTGATAGTGGCAGAGTTGGCATAGAGATAAAATCTGACAACGAATGGCAGCCACGGATCGTGATCGGCACCATCGGTGACCGTATGATTTCCACGAATAGTGACGAGCGTGCGAACCGATGTCTGATTTACCAATACCTCGTTGATATTGCTGTCAAAGTTGGAATATTGGATGGAGGAGTTTGCTCGGTTGTCGAAATTATCCGGCACCGAGTCCTGAGTTTGGAGGACAAGTCTTCCGTTTGTACCGATGATATTGCCGCCCTTTGTCTTGATATCACCAACAATGACGTTCCCTGTCTTAGGAAATGAGACGGTAATCTCACCCGTGTTGAGAGTAAGCGCGTCGGAACTGTCTGTCACAACGATAGAGCTATTTGTCGCACTGGATTCTGATGATGAAGATGAGGCGCTGACGCAGCCCAGGGACGATGCAGTAACGGTGTATTGGTCATGAATCTGATTTGATTCGGCAATAGCATGTCCTGTCCATTTGATGGAACCGTCGGCCCAGTAGCCAGTTACCCAAGATTGCAGTTCTGATTTGTCTTCAGTATCGCCAGTCAGACTAAAGCTACTCTCTTGGGGCCGATATTTGCCTTGCGGCCATGGGAGACCGAAAGTCACACCAGCATGGTATGTTGGGTTATCACCGAGCCAGTGAACTGTTGCGGAAGATGAGGTGCAGTTGGATGCCATGGCGTGTTGGGTCAAATGTCCAACAAGAACCAGAAATCCAACGCTCGGTTTCAACATGGTAGAGATTGGGACAATCGCGTCTTCTTAGATTTTGACAGGCGGACTACCCCTTTTAAATCCATTCTGACGCAATCTGGTAGAACTATGAGCCTGCTAGCGCTACTCTTGGCGGGTTGGCAACCATGAGAGGACACCGCACCTTGGCATAACATATCCTGTCATCTTCTAAGTAAGTCTCATAGATTCTCATTGTGGTATTTTCCGATTGATAATGATTGGTGGTAAGGTCAAATCAATTTCACCGAGGAAATTGACGTCGGGGTCACATTGACCCATGATCCGCAACACTAGCGATAACCCTAGAAGCCTAAGCTCGGCCCCCCGCAGTTAAGGGGGTCTGCAGTGCGGGATATCGGCATAAGCAACCCCGAAGCATTCAATTTCGGTACAGGAAATTGGGTCTGGGTTTTACTAGGTCGTGCGGAAGTCTAGGTATAGATGATAGATATATAATTCTCCAATTAAAATGACAATTTCCGCTATTTTTACAATCTATGCGGACATGGATAACTAACTATGTTCTATATTGTGCACTTTTAGTTATATGAAGCACGCCATCATGACAGTCCGTTGATTTTCCAGTACTCCGTGTTGATACTGAGATCCAGCTGGCCCCTACTCCAAGCATTTACCCATTAAGCCAAAAAGGCATAGCCAAACTGAGTTATATAACTCAGTTCAACTGTAGTGGTATATGTATATGTATGTATATAGGTGTCCCATATGCTCTGGGATCATAATACTCTGTACTTTGTATTTTCAACATATACACTTAATGATATCTGCATCCTTACTCCATGTAGAGTAATACACCAAGTATAAGGCTGACATAATCAATGCATAAAAAGTCCACGATCCAAGGCGGTAAACCAAGTTGGTTGTTGTGCCTGACCCAAAGTCATGACGCAAGTTCCTCTCGATCTCGGATCTGCCTGGATCTGCTTCGATCACTTTTGATCTTTTTTTTTTTTGAACCTGCTTTTTCACTTTTTTTTCCAGCTCTCCTTACCTGGCATTGCCTTCATATCTCCTTGTTTTTTTTTTTTTTGACTGGCCCTGACTTGGTCGATCCCTTCCGAGTTGCTCCCCCTCAACTTCTCAATTTCCCAGTTCCCCAGTTTCCACTTCTTCCTATAGCTACCCATCGCATCATAATTTGGAGATCCACATTCCCTTCATCCACTTCAATTTCGGATCTCGGCGCTGCACTGAGCAGTGACCGGCCATCCGGTCTTTGATCCGTTCTAGTCGCTAAAAAAAAGCCCAAGACTCTGAACAATGGTCTTCGGTCGTCGCAAGAGAAGTGCCTCTGCCCATCACCAGGTGTGTTCCGCGCGTCAAATTCCAAGGATAGCAGATTTCCCTATCTGTAAATGGGTCCCGTTGCAGCACTTGATGCAATCTAACGGGTACCTGCAATTTATGCATGAAAATGAAACTGACAGCTCCCCTTCCTTCCCGCTAGCCACTCTCCACACCCGCCGCGCAATCCGCCCAGTCCGCCGCCAGCCATGCTTTCCTAAAATCCCAACCCTCCACAGCCAGCTTGTCCTCCGCGGCAGCGGCAGCTGCACTCCGCAACTGCACACCCACCCCGACCCCCATTGAAAATGTCCAGACAAAGCGCATGGTCCAGCGGCGGAGCTCGGCCCAGTCGCAGGTTAACCCCGTTGGGGGTCGCCGCTCGGCCAGCGTGGGTGGGACGTTGCGCCGCTCTAGTAGCAATAGTTCGATGAGCGCACGCACCTTTCGTGACCAGTCCCCCCATCGCCCAGCTACCAGCTCCGGGCCCGTCGGGCCTGGACCTGCACCCGTCAATGTGCCTCCATTACCTACTCTCCCAACGCAGTTTGCGCAGCGCAAGCTGCCAAACCGACGTGCGATGAGCATGGAACCGTCAATGCGTTCATCTCCATCGTCCCCACCGCGCTCTGGGATGAGAGGCGTGGATCGGGAACATGGGTCTCCGATTCAGCTAGCTACACATCAACGTGTGACTAGTCTTGGGACTGTTCCAGAATTGGAACGATCGGCGAGCCGGAATTCAGTGAATTTTTCGTACCCCATGGGCTCGCGACCTACCTCGCCGATTGCAATGCCTGAGAATAATCCGATGAGCCTCCATGATGCTATTCAGGAATCGATTGCTGAGGTATCTGACAAATTTCCCAAAGGGAAACCTAGGGCGCAACCATCTGGCAGCCTAGATGAAAGCCCCATCGCAAACAAATCTGGTCTTTTGGCTGGCACTGCAGGTGCTGCGGCCCTAGCGGTTGGCGTGTCAAAGGACAGCCCAAGTGCGAACGGTCGGACTGGGAACGTGCGAAATTCGCTTATAGAATCCGATCCCCTAGACCGATATACCGGTAACGCCATGCCGGTTGTGCCCAGCGTGGAAAGTGAACACCCATCTTCCCGAGTTCTTCCTGAGCGGTGGCCATCCACCGTTCGAGAAGAAGAAGAGGCCGAAGATGACGATACAATTGTTCAAGATATCCCCATACGACAAGGTAGAGACCGAACGACGAGTGCATCGCCAACTGCTGATCATGTAGAGGCTGCGCCACTGCCCTCATCACCCTCTTCGGAACTGCAAATAGGGCAGCCGCCAAACCGTCAGTCAAGCAGCCCGGGTAGAACTGCTCGTTTTTCCAGATTGCTCTCTATAGCCGGAGCCGGTGACCAAATTCACCAGCCTCCACCCAGATCAGTGTCTCCTGTCAAATCGGCCTTAAAACACCCAAGGGGAAGCTCTTTATCGCCTGATGGGAGGCTTGGGGCAACTGGTCGAGCTCTACCATCGAATGAACTATCAGATGGTACCTCAGTGGCCTCAGACGAAGGATCTCGAGTTGACAGTAGAAAGAAGTCTGTCAAGGTCAGTTTCGATGACGAGGCTGAAGTCGTCAACCCAGCAGCCAGCCCTCCTACCTCTCCAGAAGAATATACACCTGATTCTCCGCCCGGCGGTAAAGACAAGCCTCGTATGAGTTGGCTTGGTGCTAGCAAGAAGAAGTCGCCCGCGGAGTTTGCGAGTGACGATGACTGGGATGTGGTTATCAAACCCCGACAAGTTCTTCCTTCTTTCGGAAGCATTCGGGGGAGTCGAGGCGGTGCCCTTAAAAGGCCGCCAATCCCGGATTTCAGTGACAATGAGTCCAGCTCTTCGTCCGCATCTGAGATGGCTCCGAGGCGGGATATGTCGCCCTCGAATGAATACTTCCAACCACGCGGTTTGAGTGCTCTAGAGCAGTTGTCCATCAATGGCAGTCTGCACACTTCGCATTCGGATACCATCACAGAGGCCAAACGGGAAGCCGGAGTCGCCGATGATATCACTGAAAAACAGCCGTATTCTAGCGTGGGCTCAAAATTATCTGTGCCTGCTATTGCTGTTGAGCCTGCTACGCCCCCAGCAGACGGAACCAGACAAAGTTTCGACATGAAGAGATCTAGCATGGACCAGTATAGGATTCCAGGCGGGTTCCCGCCCCCGAGCTCAGATCGCACTCTCGATTCGACTGCGAAGAAGACTAGCACCCAGGCCGTGGCGAGCGCCATTCCAACGCTGGACGACGTGGATACCGAGGAGGAGTCTGGTGATAGCGTCTACAGCGATGCAGCGGAGGACATGGATGGGGATGGGTTTGGATCCATCAATGCCATTGTCGATAGCCGGTCAGCCCCTAGGTCCGCACCGTCTGAGATTGCGAGCGAATCCCGGGACGCAACACCGAGGCCTATCGGTAGAGCCGCCATGGTGGATAATCAGTCACGAAATGTGACAGCTCAACCACTTGAGGAGCGCTCCATAACACCGACTCAAGGCACTGTCAACCGCCTTGTAGAGGAATCCCCTGCCTCTTCGGTTGACCATGGGTTTGGTTCCACATATCCGCCAGTGCCAATCCAGTTGCAACCTCGCAATTTGGCTGCCCAAAATGGCAGCGTCCAGGCACAGCCCACCATGCGAACCCGGCCTATGTCGGTGGACGTGAATAGTGCGTCTCGTATGGAGGATCCCCGGTGGTCGAGCAACGATGCTTCTCCGCGAGGTAGCAAGGCCAAACCGCGTCCACTGTCTCTTGGCCCGGTTTTCCACAATTCAGGAGGACAAGCAGGTATCCCTGGCACCCTCCACCGGAAAATGTCGAATGGAAGTGATTCCTCAAGCAGCTTCAAACGCTCTTCTCCGCGTGCAGATACCCACTCCATGCGACGGACAATGAGATCCGGTGCTTCTGGTGCTAATGTTCGAGTCCAATCTCCAACAGAGCGCAACGAGTCTCCCCTTGAACATCGTCCTCTTTCATCTGGCTCCTCGAATGGCACAATGCGCAAGACTCTCCGAGCACCTACTGGAGGTGAGCGATATTCGTTCTTTTCAACAAACAACAAGGCACCGCCGAGAGCAAAGTTCACCAAGGCACCCCCTAAGTCGGCGCGCGCAACTCGCTTTGCAGATTCAGATGGCGAGGATGAAGCCAGGCCCCAGGTCTTCACCAGTCGATTTGCAGATTCCAGCGATGAAGATGAGCCTGGAAGTAATAAGTTACGCCCTGTCCGCGGTATCCCCCGCCGCCAAGGTGCTGACGACGGTGACTCCACAGAGTTGGAAGATAGTTCAGAAGAGAGCGCCCAGCAGCAAGCACACCCAGTGCTTGCATCCAAGTCGGTGCTCTCTTCGTCCGGATCCCGCGGGAAGAACGCACCAAATATGTCTGGAATGGCAGCCGTGGCCAAACAACGTGGCATGTCGCAGCGAGACTTGGAGGAATTCATCATGGCGCCTCCCCATGGTCGGAAGCAAGGACTTCTCACCCGACTTGGGATCAAAAAACCCAAAAACTTGGGTCATGGAGTTCGCGAAGCTGACGCCCAGAGTCCCATAGAGCGGTCGCGTCTAGAACTCGATCAATTACGCGGCGAGCGCATGGTGAATGGGAACCACGGCACCACAACCACAGTGTCTGCGGGGAATCCCGAGCCGACCCGTTCGTCCAAGCTGGTGAAGAGAAAGTCAAAACGTCAGTCGACAGGACCAGATGCTTGGCCCCTCCACCACAACGCCAAGGAAGAAGAGCCTATCCAGCCAGTCGTGGAACAGCCATACAGCGCCCCGTCGTCTGTTCTCCAAACGCAGAATCCCGCGCCGACAACATATGGTGCAGGCGCAGCACAAAACGGAAGCGTCGTTGTCAATGGGAATGGCGCTCACGGTGCATCTCCGATTGCGAAGGAGCCCGCGGCGCCCCGCAGTGGGCCAGATCCGAACAATGACAGTACCTCTGAAGTCACGAACCCCGATGATCATGGGCTTTCGGCGCGCGACATCGTGATTGCTGGCTCGGGACGAAAGAAACGATTTCCTCTTCTTCGGAAGGCATTCGGTCTGCGCGCTTGATCATATGTCGCGGACCTGAACTGTGTTCTTGTAACCTTGCTTCTGAGTCAGACGATTGAACAGATACCCTTGTTTCACGTTTCAGCTCGAATTCTTCTTAATTCTCTCCTTCATTTTCATTTTCCTTCGCACACCTTTCTATCAGGGAAAACATGTGGCCTACGATGGCTGCTGTTGTCTTTCCTTCAAAATCGACTCCATCTTCTACGATATCTAATCTCTAATGACTGATGTACGCCCCTTGCTTTGCTTCTTCTGGCTCGCCCTTTTCTTTCTTTCTTTCTTTCTTTCTTTCTTTATCTTGGTTGTGGCCTGTATTCTACCTTTCTCGCCCTCTCGCTCTTTGGGGAAAACTTGAACCCAAAACTGGGTATTACACTCTCGCTCTCACTCTTCTTCTTCTTCTTTCCTTCTAATTTTTTTTGATCTTCCGGTGTGGCCTATTGGAGTTGTTCGCTTCCATGATACCCTCGTTTTTCATTCCCACCCTGTATTATTGACGTTCTTTTATATCTCACCCCCGGTCCCTTCTTAGGCCGGGTGCTCTAAAACGAGATGGTGTGTCGTTTTGGCTATTTTCAGACTTATTTTTATCATAGATTTGGTCAACAAGAGACACAATATGATCTACCTAATGCTTCTGTTATATTTTACATGTCAAGTCAGTAAAGGTTACGGTAGCAATAACAAGCTTGTTGCACTGGTCTTAGTAGAGGTTACATCGTTTTCTCTACTTAGTGATACATAGTGAGCATACAGGTTGGGATTCTAGCTATATATAATCAACTACACACATCCATGGCGTCTTCATATACCAATTTTGAATCTCTACGATGACCAACAATGGGGTTTGCATTTGAAGCGCTAGACGGCGAAGCAAGCTCCTATGGTAGAATATTGCTGTCTACCATTCATAATGATATCCCCACTCTCCCTGTATTAAAAAGATCTTCATTATCACGAGACGCCGAACATTCCCGTAGCTCATACTGGCCCTGTAATAGTGCATCTCGAATAGCACGCTGGTGCTTTCTGAATTGGATAGTGCCCGTCTCCATTCCAGCCAACACATCAAAGTGGAACTGGCGATGTTCATATTTTATCTGTTCAGCAAATGATCGCTGTTTTACGGCGGGTACATGAGCGTAAAGATAGGAGATTTGGCAGGCCAAGTGAAGCAGCAACATAGCATCATCATTAGGACAATCTAGCCAGCTTTCAATCAGTGCATCAAGGAAGCCTGGTAATGGTGGGAATGACACATTCTCGGGTGAGTCCGCTGTCAACGGCTTTTCGTCAGAAGGTGAGTCGGCTATCAGAGGGAACTTCCACTCTTCAGCCGGGAGAAGAACAGTTATTGTCTTGCTGGTTGGGGAAATAAGTCGCTTTTGTGGGAGTTCGACTTTCGCGTTCCCGATTTTACGTGGTCCTTGCGAATCAAGAACCCACCCTGCCTTAACGAGTAATTTGGCCGCCTCGTCGAGGTCTGAGACAAGGAGATAGAGATTGAATTTGACTGTGGGAACCCCATAATGATGGAGAGTATCTTCGAACCAGATGACGTAGGGGACTCGGTGGTCTGATAATACTTGACAAGGCTTATATCTTCTCTCGGTGTCTGACTCGTTATGGGGCATGGCGTATATGAAACTCCCAACGGCAATGTGTAGACAATAATTCAAGGGTGGTGGTGGTTGTTCGATGTCGATGTTTGATGTTTGATGTTGTAGATTGATGATAAGAAACCATGTTATCAGGTCTCCAAAGGAAAGAGTGGTTTGCAGGGTTTGCATCCCCTTGTTGCCTCAGGCCAAGTGTGTGCCTTGGGCTAAGTAAGACTTGGTAGTAAGCATATAATAAGTAGATAGGTAGAATAAGCGAGTGCTTAGCGCTTATATAGATGGAGGAGTGCACTCTCAGTACGGGTACAACGTGTGTTATTCAGCTTAAGCATGCATCTCGATGAAGTCTCCGTCGGATGACAGTATATTTGACTTTGGAGCCCGCGATGAGAGGACTGTGCTACCTCCGCTTTCATCAACAAAGCCTCACGGATACCTATGGTCTGACCAATATGATCGAGAGTATGCAACACCCATTCACGGAGGTCGTCAGATACTCCACTCGTAGTTGCAGCCACTGCAAGAGGGTATATAAACATCAAGACACCACTGAGTGGAAGCATTGCGCCGATTCTGTTGAAGCTCGTATAACCGTCGAGGCTCATATAATCCGGAAATAGATACTGGCTCGCGGTGACTACGCAAATTCTGACGGCCATCTGGATGATCGTACGGCTGGCATGGGCCGTCAGCAGTATTTGCTCGATTGATGTATCAGATTGGGACTCAAGGTGCAATATCAACTCACTCACCAAGAGGCGGCTCGCGAGATAGTGGATTAAAATACGTGAAGCCCATACGTCCTCATGAAGGTGGAAGCGACTATAGAAGTATTGTGAGGTATCTGTGGAAACCTTTGCCGTGCAAGTTCCCGCGAGCACCAAATGTGCCTCGGACATATACTTATACCAAACAGGGAGTAGATAGGTCGTGGGTTCCGGCTGAGACCATAAATCACAATACATATATTAAGCGTTGGAACTGTGTTAGACTTGGTTATATAACTCCTGGCGCCTTGCAGCATATAGCGCACCATACAAAAAGAGATAACCTCCCATTTCGATACGAATCCTCGCCCACTCCGCCCAGCAGAGTGCGAATGCGAAGGCTAATGTTACCTCGAATGCAACCGAGTCCCATGTTTCGAGCTCGAGCGCCTTCCGACATGAGCATGTCTGTGTCGGCGCCCTTGCCCATGCCCCAGACCAGCCTCACCAGCACCAACTTCACCCGCTCCCCTGGTCACAAACCCAGCGAACACCAAAACAATCGCCGCGAACAACTCGGGTAAAAATCCCAACACAACACGAACAGCCAAACTCCCTGTCGTCGGGTTTAGATCCGCGCGCTGTGTGAATTCCGCGACAAGCATATATACCACTGAAATCTCGATGAGGACAAGGGCGACGAGGGTGCCGATTAGGAGCTGTGTATGGAGGCATCTTTGTGTTAGCATATACCATTCCTCCATCTCCAGACCAGACACTCATATCAACGATCTATCTGGAAAAAAGGAAAGAGATAAGCGTACCAACCACCCCTCCCTCGCGGCCAAGCCCGCCGGTGCACCTCGGTTTCCAGCACTTTTCCTCCCCCCACCCGTCCCATTCCAAAGAGTCCACAGCCCCCACAAAGCGAGCATACCCCACGAAACCTCCAACAGCACCATACCGACCTTGACATTGGATAAATCACTGGGCTTAGGCTTATCGCCCACCAACCCGCCAGCACCAACCCCAACCATTGCTACCCCCGTCGCAACGAGGATATGGATGAGCGCCATGAACGTCCATTCGGTTCGTTTGCTCGTGGATACATAGTAGATTCTCCTAAATCACAATGAGACACATATGAGATATTGCACTGGCTCTTGCTCCTGGATGAATGGACAGGAAATAGGGCTCGGTTTGTTCGGTCAGCTTTGGGGTAACATACGATTCATGTAACACCCCGTCTATCGAGAGCAGCAGCGGCGAGAGCCCGATACTGGATATTATCTGGGCGCCTGCGTTATGTGGATCGTTGACGCCCATGGCGGCACCGGTTACGCGAAGAATGCAGAAGGCGAGGAGGTAGAGCCAGGCGAGGAGACCGTGCTTGCCATGGCGGAAGAGGAGGTAGAGAGTTGGAAGTGTTAGAGGGGCGTAGAGGACGAGTTGGGCGATGAGGAGTCCGGATGTCATCTTCACTCATTCAGTGTAGGAGATGGGCGATGTTGGTGCAGTACAGATTTAGGAGAGATACGAGAGGGATTGGGGTAGAGTAAAAGGTATACAACCTTACATAGATAAAATCATCCATTTTAGGCAACCAGTTGTAGGGCATATAGTTAAGACGCCGATCAAAGAGGCCCAAGCCGCAAGCCGAGACGCTACTAAACGGGAGCGAGAATCCTTGTCAATCAGAGCCAATTAGAGCCAATCCTCTGTGACGCCTCATGCAAGTTTACGAACTGCCTAGGTAAATCCAAACACGCAATCCAAATATAAAAAAAGCTTGAACCAAACAAGACCAGTAGATTAAACGCCACCACCTTTCTCCTTCTCTTGGCCTCCTTCGACCAATGAAAGATATCTCCCCAACACGGTAATAGGAAAATAAACTCGATACAGCGTATATGATATGTAAAAATGGTTGGGAAAGCCCGTACTCGTGAATTCGCGCTCTGTCCACGCCGCCGCCCCACCGTCACCCTGACTCAAGATATCATCCTGTGTATCCACTAGATGTCTCACCCCACGCTGCACAGATCGATCCTCGCCCCCATAGACAGTCAAAATACCCATAAGCGCCCATGCTGTCTGCGAGGGCGTGGAAGGCCCACACCCAGCCCGCCAGGGCTCGCGGTACGAGAGGAGGGACTCACCCCATCCGCCGTTGGAGTTTTGGACTTGCTTTAGCCACTTCACTGCACAAGCCGCCATGGCTTGGATTTCCAGCGCGAACGTCGGGTCGTGCTTGAAATACTGCAGTCCGCACAGAACGAGGCATGTGCCATAGACATAGTTAACCGCCCACCGGCCGTACCAGGCGCCCGTTGCTTCCTGGGTGCGGATCAGGTAGGGGATTGCGCGGGCGCACGCGGTGTTGATGATTTGGAGGAGGTGTGCGTCGGCTGTGGCATCCCCCCCTCCATAGAGATATCCATATTTCTCCCCCTTTTCGGCATGCTCGACCGGACGCATCAGCAAATCGCGCAGCATGCCCAAACACTCAATCGTCCGCCCTGTCACATCCGGCGTGCTCGGGTCACAAAGACTTTCCATATCACTGAACGGGATCTTGTTCAGAAACAACCGGTTATTTTCATGGTCGAACGCTGCCCACCCGCCATCGGCATTCTGCATGCCTATAATCCACAGCACCGCATTCCGAACGAGTCTCGATCGCGCGGTGGCCGGGTCATGCGTCAAAAAGGCGAGAACGGCTGCGGCTGTATCATCGATATCCGGGTACCACGTGTTATGGTATTCGAACGCCCACCCACCGACGGGGATGTTGGGCTTGTAGGCGCGCCAGTCGCCTTCGGGCCCACGGTGCTGATTCTCGGCCGTCCAGGCCAGGGCGTCGGCGATGCGAGGGTCTGATTTGATGCCCAGGGAGGCGGGAGTATCTTGCAATGCGCGGACCATGAGTACCGTGTCCCAGACGGGGGAGATGCAGCATTGGAGGCGCTTGCCACGGTTGTCGGTCCAGGTGAAGCGTTCGATGGCTGCTAGACCGAGTTGGATGGGCTCGTCGTGTAACTTGTATCCCTCGAGCAAAAGGGCCTTGATACCCGCGTGCATAGGCGGGATGATACCTGCCCAGTCGCCGGATTTCTCTTGGTGCTGCAGGATCCACTGGATACAGCGACGGCGCGCGTAGCCTCTTGTAGGGCTGCGGCGGAGCCCGCCCAGGTAGGAGAGGGCTTTGTCGAGGATGGTAAAGACAAAAGCGACGGGGTCAGTGGGGTCTAAGGACCCGTAGGGGAGGGGCTTTGTGGCCGGGTCAAGCCAGAGCTCATCCAGGAATGGGTTTTGCTTGTATAGCCCGTTGGGGAGCGGGTAGAGGGGTCGGTGGTGGGCGATTATGAGGAGCGGGACTACGTTGCTGCGTGCCCATGAGGCAAGGCGGTAGATGCTGATGGGAAAGTGAGCTGGGACAAAAATAAACTCTGCGGGCAGCTGGGGTATGGCAGTCCAAGGGACTAGGCCGAACTCTGCGAAGAAGATGCGGGTGAACATGCGCATCTTGGAGAGCCCGCCGGCGGCCCGGATGAAGGTTCGCGCTCGGGACAGCTCAGGGCTGTCTGGGGACATTCCTATGATTCTCAGGGCCAGGTATGCCTCTGCGCTTGTGGAGATGTCGCCGGGGTAGTTGGGTGCGATGCCCCAGGAGCCGTCGGCGTTTTGCTGCGAGAGCAGCCATTGCCAGTATTGGCTGCCTTCTTCCGGGTCGATGTGTTGGTAGAGAACGTAAAGAAAGAAGATGTGCTCGCAGGTCACGGTCACGTTAGACTCGAGCTCGCCGCACCAGTGGCGGTTAGAGAAGATCTCCCAGGCGTAGTTGGTTGCTTTGGTCAAGGCCGTCCTGGCTTGGGCTTCGAGGGGCTGGCTGTCTTCTGTAGTTGCCATGGTTGCCGTAGTGGCCATCGTAGTCGTCAAGGTTGCCATTGTCAGTGATACCGAGCAAAAGAAGCAGGGTGATGAGCAGAGACCTTAAGTACTCGATCAACCGTCCTGTTCCCGTCAGCACTACTGCACTAGACCAGTCTGTCTGTAATCGCCTGCGTAAACGTATCATCATTGGGGGCTAGTCTGTAATTTTGGTCCTTCTCCATTGCAGGCCGGGGTCTAATCCTTCCCCGGGGCCAATTCGAAGGGTTACATCAGGCTAATAGTGAGAGTGCCGAATCATCACGACATCAGCTTACGACTGTCCCTTATCGTATCCAATATCTGTAAATGACTCACGAGAAATGGAGCAGATTCAGCCGAAACCAATACCCCAGCTTGTCGGCTTTCCTCTGTTAGCAAAAAAGTACCATACAGATATCAACCCTAATCCGGACAGGGGGGGGGGGGGAGGCTATATAAACTTACAACCGTCCACCATCACATCCACCACATCATTTACCCAATTCAATTCCTCCTGCCTAATTTCAACCCTGTATAGAACAATTGCCATCATGCATACAGCCCTTTGCCTGGCCGTCTTCACCGTCCTTTTTCACTACACCATCGTGCTCGCAATCAACTACTACCGTACCCGCAAGACCCTATCCCAGCTCGTAAAAGCCCACAATTGCTCCCCCCCAAAGACTGAACGCCCCTGGGACATCCTGGGTCTGGTCAAAATCTACTCGTCGACCAAACACCTGCTCAATGAAACCGCGCTGAGCAATGTCTCCGCCCTCTTCGAATGCTACGGCGACACCTACGCCTCGCGCATCCTCACCCAGCGGGTTTACTTCACCCGCGACCCACAAAACATCAGGCATGTCCTGATCAATAGGTTCAGCGACTTTGACGCGTCGGATGTACGCGCCCATCTCTTCGCCCCCATTACGCCGCACGGCATCTTTGCTGTGGACGGGGCGGAGTGGAAAGGGGCCAGAAGTATGTATGCGGACATCTTCTCGGCAACTAGGAAAATCTTTGATCTTCAGTTGCAGGAGGATGGCTTCCAGGGCTTGATTAAGCAGATCCCGCGGGGCCAGGCCATGGACCTGGCGCCGCTGTTTCTGAAGCTAGTACTGGATGTGAACAGTGCGTTTGCGATGGGAACTGGGCTGGACACGCTCAAACAGGATCAGTC
This sequence comes from Penicillium fuscoglaucum FM041, assembly GCA_000576735.1. Classification (NCBI taxonomy): domain Eukaryota; kingdom Fungi; phylum Ascomycota; class Eurotiomycetes; order Eurotiales; family Aspergillaceae; genus Penicillium; species Penicillium fuscoglaucum. Next base: position 93,663 of record HG814256.1, on the reverse strand, counting down.
ACAGGAAAAGAAAGAAGTGGCCGAAGCGCTAATGTGCGCCAAGAAGATTATGGCGCGGGACGGGTTTCTGGGCCCGTTGCATTATCTCCTAAGCCGCAAGGACTTTTATGCGGCTTGTGAGACTGTCAAAGCGTATGTGGAGAAGGTTGTGAGGAAGGAAATGGCGGCGAGGGAGTATCAGAAGCAGTCCAATGCAGCCACAGTGGACGACGAGGGTCAGAAGGGAACGCAGAGTCTGCTGTCACGGATCCTGGATAATACCAACGACGTCCATGCTGTCCGTGACGCGGTTGTCACAATACTGATTGCGGGCACAGACTCGGTGGCTAGTATGTTGTCCACCACGTTCTATCTCCTCGCACGCCATGAGCACGTGTATGCAAAGTTGCGCCAGGAAATATTGGACACGATCGGTACCGAGCCCCCGACATACGACAACATCAGGAAGGCCACTTATCTCCGCCACGTTTTCAACGAAGGTGGGTCAGCGTACTTACCTGGAAAATACCACGTGTACATACGTGGATACACCAAGCTTGCAAACTGACTGAACCTCTAGCAATGCGCGTCTATCCGCCGGTCCCCTTCAACGCTCGCACCGCCAACCGGGACACCTACCTGCCAGCGGGTGGGGGTCCAGATGGGCAATCCGGTGTGCTCATCCGCAAGGGCCAGCGAGTCATCTTCGCCTCGTGGGGCAGCCACCGGAGTACGCGCTCATTTGGAGCTGATGCGCTCGAGTTCCGGCCCGAGAGATGGGAGGGGCTGAAGAGTGAGTCGTTGGGTTACATCCCCTTTAGTGCGGGCCCGCGGGTGTGTCTAGGCCGTGAGTGGTAATCCCTTCCGTATATTGCTTTTTTTTTGTTCGTGATGACGATGCTGATAGCAGTGGCGAGGGTGGTAGAACAATACGCGCTGCTCGAGGCCTCGTACGCGACGATCCGGATTATTCAGACCTTTGACCGGCTTGAAAACAGGGATGTCCGCCCGTGGACGGAGAAGATCGGCTTGAATTTGTCGAACAAGAATGGGGTGCTTGTGGAATTGGTGCAGTGAAGTCGTGGAATACGAGCATATGCGTGTCTGGTGAGACTGCAGGGGGCAGCTAGATGTAGCTAGGTAGCCAATCAAGGAGCACCCATATCAAGATGATATCCACCCATGCTTGAAGACTATGTACTTAGTATGATTGGTAGCACCCTTGTTCAAGCCTTGCCCAGTCTGCTCAAGCTTGCCCAAGCCTTGACAGGGGGCGGGATCCTCCGGCGCCAACACGGACAACCCCTCTCTTATATTATTTTGGCCCCCCAATATGTGATTATGCCGCATCATCACAACAAGGATAGCTAGATGAGAGGCCAAAACTCGGAATTGACCCCAAGACCGAGACTGAAACCGAGACCGAGTATCCTTGTCGCGCTGTAAGCATGGCATCATAGACAAGAGCTGGTCTATTTTCGATAGCGACAATCGGGAAGGAGACATATCTCCGACACTCCTGTCGGGCTATGTTGTATCGTAGAATGTAGTGCATATCAACTCTCTTGCGTCCACCCTGTGTGAATTCGAAATCACAATTACTTCTAAGCCACACTGCAGACAAAATGGCCATTCCAACAAAAGAAAAGGGTGGCTGCCTCACTGACGCCAATATTCTATCCGATCTCCAAACGTACAAGCCCCTCACCGATTCAGACACCCGCAATGTTTGGGCCTTCTGGGATAAAGGATTATCCAACAGCCCTGCATGGAACCAACGGAATGTCATTAGTTGGGTCCAACGGCTGAGTCCCAAATGGACAGTCCGAGTCTTAGACCTCGTCGAGGGCTCACCCAACCATGTGTCCCAGTATATTCCACGAGAAATGCTCCCAGATGTCTTCTGGAATCGAACAATGACGGGTCCTCATGTAGGACAGCATAGCTCTGACCTTATCCGCCTACCGCTACTCTACCTCTATGGCGGAGTGTGGCTGGACGTCGGGATGCTTCTGTTCCGGTCGCTGGACGATCTGTGCTGGAATGCCTTGGAAGATCCCGAGACTCCGTACGAGGTGGCGGCGTTCAAGGTCTCCATGGGCCCCGAGTTATCCTTCCTGTTCAACGGGTTCATTGCGGCGCGGCGGGGAAGTGTCTGCATCAAGTATTGGCATGAGATTTTCCGCACGCTGTGGGATGGCGCAATGAGCTGTGTGGGAATGCATTCACACCCGCTGCTGGCGCATCTGCCGGTCTACGAACCGCCCTCGTTGAACGGAAAGCGCCCACCGTTCATGTATGCGCAGTTTGCAGATTACCTCGCCCAGGTCTTTTGTCTGGAACGGCTTAGGCATCTGGTTGACTCCAAAACGGGATGGGACGGACCAAAGTTCTTTGAAGAGAAGGTTTTGCTCTTTGATTGTGTGACAGAAGCGTACTGGGCGCAGAGATTGACGGACTGGAATGGGAGGAAGCAGTATGAGTTGTTGGACTTGCAACGCGGTGAGGACGGTTTGGACAATGCGCGAGTGAAGGAGGCTGAGGCACTTGTCCAAGGTGTGCTGGGCATGTCATCGACAATGAAGCTGTCACACGGCCTTGTTACTGCAGGCCGAGAGTACTTAGCTGATATATGGGACAATCCGGAGAACCACGACGCGGATATCAGACTAGGGACGTTTGCAGCGTACTTGCGAGAGGCCAGCGAGACGTTTGAGCAGACAAAAGAGCTGGTGCCGCTTAGGATGCCTGTGATCGAGAAAGCGCTGCTTCGGGCGGGAATCACAGAGGTGGTTGGGTAGCGAGTTGTGCTTGATGTGTGCCACGAGATATAGTCATTTCCACTGACCAGGAAATTAGACGTTCCCAATGGACAGGAAGGATTGGTTGAAGAGTCATGATATATTTGTGTGCAGCGTCTCCGGTCCACCATATGTCGCGTAATGGTGCCGACAAGGCTAGAAAGTAGGCTAGAACCACCAAAGCGCGAGGTCTCCTCTTCTCAAGTAAGTCAATAAACTCAGCTGTCGCAAACAAAGGGAAGACCATGAGCCGGCGACAGCTGATTTGCGGATGTTCCTTTGCTTCCATGGCCAGCCAGGTGGCGTTGATATGCGCGACGGCCCCTCGATATGCTTCTAGCGCCGTCTCGTCATCCTCGTCGTCGGGCACAGTCGAAAGCAGGAAGGAAAATGATCCAACATCAGAATTCGTCCGCAAGGGCATAGGAAAGGTATCAATAATACACCAGATATTCGGGGGATGAGTATTATGTCTCGCAATCTCCAGGGCCGCGTCAAAGACGGCTACCGATCCGCGCACTAGACGCATCCATTCACTTACCTGTTCGTAAGAAACCACATGACGATTTTGCAAGGTAGCAAATACATCGATCTGTAACAGGATGCTTGTAAAGCACACCGCATCCGCGGTCTGCGTAGTTATGCCGCCGATACAGAGTCGATGTTCGCGCATAGCCTGCTCGAGGAAATTGCAGTGGATGTCCGGCAAGCCAACTTCGTCTAAGTTGGCTTTGGACATATGCAGGGCAGAGATTGCGAAGATGGCGTGCAGGAGTGGTTTGTAACTGAATGCAAGTCGGGGCACGTCGATCGACCAACAGTCTTTGATACGCTTCAGGTGGGCCCCGGGCATAGTAGCGCTGGTGAATAGAGTAAAGTGATGCATCAAGCGCAGCTCCATATGTGCGTCATTACCGGGATCCGATGGACTGGGCTCGAGTGGGCGAGATTGGATCCCGGTTGAGGGGGGGGTCGCTCCCTCCTCAGCGGCCCTGTCATAAACACAGGGGATCCCATGACGATGGCAGTCGCGACACACAGGTCGCGATTCATCACACTACATCAGTCAGGACAGTTTTTGTAGCAAGGGATCCACCGTACCTTTACTCGTCGGGCGCGACATCGCTGACATCCGGTCCTGGACTTACGGTGGGCGAGACGGGGGCCTTTGCGCTTCTTACGGTTGGGCGAGTCCCTTTCGCTTTGGCTGTGGCCTCGTGGCGAAGAGGACGAGTTACTGTCTGGGATGGCTGAGGTCATCTTGCTTCGGTCCCACATGGCATGGCAATAAAGTTCCAGAGCAGCGATGACATATCCTGGGGTCTTTTGGATTCGGCGAAGAGGAACCACGATCGCCGAATGGTTGACCTGTGGGTACTTACCTCCAATAATGGGAAGACGGGCCAGGATGAGGTACTGGAAGTAGTAGGTAAGTTACTGAATATTAAAACTCCTCTTAAAATAGGCAATAATAGATAGTAACTAGCACGTCTCACCCAGATAGGGGTAGGGCGCCAGTTATTGAGCGTAACAAAAGTTCCTGATGGACGCGGGCCGCCCTCACTAGCGACTCCCGGTCTTGGTTTACATAAGGCCCATGCGCAATGCCCACCCTACAATAAGATATAGAGTAGGAGTCATCACAAGGGTAATACATACCTACTTATTCTGTTAGCGGATGTTTAGACGCCTAGTTCTTTATAGCATCATCTATTGCCTGATTTAGACATCTGCTTCTTGCTTAGTTTACCCGCGGTCTCTACTATGCTATTGTTTCTATTCAGGGTGGCATCTATATATCTTATGATTGTCCTTCTAACTGGTATAGCGAGAAGAGAACTACTAGCGAGAAACATATAAAAAGACATTGGACTGAATCATACTTTAAAAATATTATATCGTTAAGGACGGAGGCCCGCCCGATTACTCTTATACGTACTAAACAGGATCTAGCCTATTTTCTTAGACAGTTCATGAAGTAACAAATATATGTAGGATCGAGACATATGGCTCCATGATATCAGATACAAGAGTAGCGTAGTAGATACTTAGGAAATATAATACGTGCGATACTTTATACATCTGAAAGGACCTCTTATTATATATCTTTTCAGACCTCTTTTCAGATGTTCTTTTTTGAGATGTTCTTGATATCCCTCTACATACAAATCACTGCATAATAAAGAACCCAAAGTTTGCAGACCCGTGGGTAGAGATGTAGGTCATTCTGACCCCACAAGACCACCGAGTCCATCACCTACAAAGCGCATTTACCAGCCAAACTTGCCTGCGATTACTCTATTGATTATGTCTTCAGAATTACATGCCCCCGAAGCACTCCATGCGGCTCTCACAGCACTTGGAAATACACTCGGCGACGAAAAGTACGCCCTTGTCGGTGGCAGTGCTTGTACGGCTCTAGGATCCGAACGAGCAACCCAGGATATCGACTTTGTTGTTCTTAGGGGCCAAACTCCTGCTGTAAGACAATTACTGAGGGACTCCCCGGACTTTGAGGTCCAAGCAAAGACATATCACACATGGTATAGGGGTGCCGAGCCTGTGGAGATTGAGATCCTCGCACCTCCTGCTTTGTTCCAGGAAAAGTTTGACGAAACAACCGAGGTGATCACAGTCGGAAACTTGAAGGTTCTAAAGCCGGCATTGCTTCTGAATGCAAAATGTGGGTCTATAATCAATCGGGCCAGTGAAGCTAAAAAGACAGCCGATGCTCAAGACATTATTTTTCTTCTTGGTTACTGCGCGGAAAACCCGGATCACCTTCCAAAAGCTTCCGAGGTTCCAAACGCAACTAAAGACATTGTTGAAGCCTTCATCGGGAAGTACGGCGGCGAGGAATCTTGGATTGGAGCCGGCTATGACCTGCAGATGGGTTTGTTGCATCTAGTTCGGATTTGAGATCCCAGTACTGATACTAACAACTTATAGGCTGTTTCACCAGGAATTAGTTTATCTCGGCACTTCATTTCTAACCTCTGGGAGGCCTTTTCAATTTCAAACACGTGGTTACCAATGACAGCTCTAATGAATTGCCTTCCGACGACCACGACCGGCCATTTTTAACCCTAGTTTAGCAGAATAAACGTTATTCTTCCCTTCCCAGAACTTGCGCCACAACATGTCTTTTTGTCCTTGTATCAGTGTTAGGTATCTGTAGAAAAATGGCCAAATAATGGGGGGGGGGGGGGGGGGGGACGTTTGATTTCTCTCAATGTTTTAACGGGAAAGATAATAATTAGCTATAAACGTACTGCTAGGTATATAGATACTATGACGAAGTAAACATTCCGGGCTGACCACTCTACGATGTACAATATAGCCCTGAAGGCCCGATGGTCGAATGCTTGAAGGCAGCAAAGCATACAACATACACAGCACTTTTTTATGCATAACATGTGACCATATTTTGGCTTTGAGTATCTGTGACCGCGCAATCTCGGGAGTATTTGTAAATAGCAATAATTCATACTATACACTAACTATTCAGTATCGAGTATAAATACCTATAGGAGCTACTTGGCAATTTATATAAGAGATTTATATCCAAAAGCGATCTTACCTATATAGCTAGGCTATACTAGTAACAGAGGAACCTATTTATCGTAGTAGATAACGCGACCCTAGATTTGCTTAATATGTCCACTAATCTCAACGTTACCCAGCAAATCAAGTGCCTCTTCTGTAGTAAGGCGATCAGACGGCAAAAACCGCATCAATCCTTGGATCACATGAAGTAGAGGTTTGAGTGTTGGATCGGGTACCGAATCAGCAAACTTCCGTTCAAGTTTCGAGGTTCCGTAATCTTCAAGCAAAATTAGCAACAGTCCTGTCTGTATATGGATTAATTTAATTACCTTCTTCTAGCTCCAGATTATGACTAGAACTCATCATCATTGATTCCCACTTAGACTGCCATTTAGCTGGCAACCTCTCCACGAAGCCAATCATCTGATAAATCAAAACTTCGTCCTCGCCAAGATACCAGAATGGCCAGGTCGTGAATAAGAAGGAATAAATCTGTAACCCATATCGCCGTAAGTATGTTTCCTTCAAAGAAATGATATGTTAACGTACCATACAACCTATGCGCCATAAGTCGACGCGATAATCAAAGGAGTCGGTAAAAATCGTCTCTGGTACCCTCAATGAAGCCGGCTGAGCCAGCTTCTGAGGTTCCTGTCCTTGATAGAAACTCTCTCCAAAATCGAGGATCCGAATATCTTCATCGTCTTCATCTATCCATTCAGTCCATTCCGCTGCCTTAATTAGTTGGGCCGGCAATTCATTACCTAAAGGCATGCCATCAACCCGCTTCAGCGGCTCAGTTTCCGGAAATCCAAGAACATCAAAAAGCTGCTCCTCAGTCTGGTTAGACAAATGAGTGCAACTAAATGCAATGTTCCGACCACTGATATCTAATAAGATATGAGTAAGAAGGCCAACCACAGAAAACAACTATAAAGGAGGAAGCTCCCTTACCTCCATGGCACATGTTGGCACTGTGAATGAATTTGATAGCTTTCAAAAGCTGTGTAGAAATTCGGAGCACGGTTTCCGGGTCGAGTTTGTCGTGAGCCTCATGGTAGTCTGCGAGGACCTTATCAACTGAAGGACCAAGTAATTCAAAAACAAGACATTGGTGGGCCCCGTTGGGGCCTTTGTGTGTGAAGGTATCAAGTAGCTGAACAATGTAGTTTGAAGAAAGCCCTCTCTGGGATTGCTTCTCTAGAGTTTTCAAAATTTGCAGCTCTCGCGATATTGACGAATTTGCGGTCATGATTTTCAAGGAGACCCATTGATTTCGGCTGGGGTGAGATTAGCTAGAAATGAGCAAAGTTGGTGTGGGACAAACTGACTCTCTATCTTTCGCAAGCCATACTGTGGAAAACCCACCCCATCCTAACTTGTGATATATCTTGTAACGATCATTTTCAAATGTATCTCCGAGGTTGACTGGATGGTATCCTCCAGGTTGATATTTTGACAATGACTCCTGGGTATAAAGAAGGTTGCTTTGGTAGTACAGAGATAGATCCATCTTAGAACGCAAAGCGGATGAGAGAAGGGGGGTGTTTAGGGGGGAGGCGAACGTTGCAATTTGAGAAGTCGCGATGCGTTCGGGGTTTGTCTGCCAAGTTGGATGACTGGCCATACTTGGTGGCCATGTCTTGGCACCCTCGGTGATTGAATATGTAACATACCGCCTTCGGTACTCATTATTTTAGGTATACGTAGGTAGGATCTAATAGCGCTCTTTACGGTAGAATTGAGATACTGATCGAGATATTATACCGAGTGGTAACTGTCCACACGGCCTGTGTCCGACAATATGGCTAATAGGAGTGGATCCACATGGACTGGCCGCTTGGCCTAATGGTTAAGGCACCCGACTCCTAGTTAATAGTGTCATCGGGAGATTGTGAGTTCGAATCTCATAGTGGTCGTTTTTTTGCTCTCGAAACTATCGTGATGGGTTCGGATGTACTTTTGTAAGTCAGATATTATTGAAAGAAGGGAAGAAATAATAGGCAAATATGAAACACCTAATACCCTCAGAACTGAAGAGAAATAGTATACATACGGTCGGTCCTGATCGGGAAGGTCCGACCGTGAACAAAACGCGCACAAGACTCCTTTCTATGGGAACACACAAGTATTACTAGTAAGTTCAAATTTAAGAATACCATTACGGCAGTATTGATATCATCAATGAAATATCATCAATGAAAGCAGTAGATAAGAAGAGGCAGGCCTCAGCGATGACCATGCACAAGAAGCCTAAGCTAGAAGATTAATCGTTTTATAAACCCATACAATTTAATATCACATTAGAAGACATAGTAGATATCTACACACTACTTTATTGGCCTCTTGTAGGATAACATACATGTGTCTGATATTCCCTCGGTTTATTCCTGAAGTCTCCTTCTTGTTGTCTTTGTTCTCACAGCTGTATTCGCTGGTGTATCCTTTTAAAACGCATCCCTTCAAATCTCATGGCATATATCTCGGCGGCGGATCTTGAATAAGATCTAACGGGTCCTCCCAGCTACCATTCATCAGCCCAAGTAAAGCGGCATTCCTAATTCGAAGATAAGCACCCCCGCCAGTGTTAAAATCTTCCTGTATGTGAGATTTTTTCCTTTCGGTCTACATAGTTAATGCCCCGAGCCTTCTCGCAACAGGAACATTCCACTGCGCAATGACCAACCGAAAACTTTCTTCCAGTGCGATTAAATCAGCATTTACAGTCTCTTCCACAGGTTTTGACCCATGATATTGTTCCATCCAGAGAGATACTCGGCAATGTTGGAGTAAAGAGATATCTCCGGATATTTCTAGATCAGCCTCCTCTTGCAGTGGTTCCGTGTCAAACAGCGGGTCCGTGGGTTCTGTGGTCATCTTTAACACCTCGAGGCGTTGGGATTAAAGAGAATGATAGGCTTGTATAGGGTGGATCAACAAGATTGATTTTCTTGTCGAGGTGAATGCTGCTTCAAGTGAGTTGTTTTCGATGGGGGTAGGTACCATTGTATGAGTTAATATCGGGAGAGTGGTGAGATGAGATCTCCGCATCCTGAAAAGGAACTGCTCTCAACTACTACAGATTTTGGAATTGAGATACCGTCATCTGACGGAGCAATAGGACACGGCGATCTACCGGTCCAATGGTGTTGGAAGCTATATGAAAAGAGCACAAGAGCAAAACAATAAGTGCATGCCGAGGATGAAAGGTACTCCACAAAATCGTCAGATTGGACAGATATATATTCGTTCAGCAGAGCTAGAGAAACACAGCCCAAACACCATCAACGCCAGAAAGACCCAAAACGTCAATTATATAGTCCATTTGAGAAAGACATAGACATGCAGTATCATCGACACTGATTTTGAAGCGTCACAGATTAATGAAAACCAGGGGTATGGCGCAAAGGAAAGACAAAAGCAAGGAGCGCACAGAAATGCAATCAAGAAAGCTCGATATATCTACATGTACAACCCGAAGGCGACAGCCAGGAACAGCGGCACGACAGCCGCAGCCGACAGTTTCGGAGGCTGTAGCATCGCCGCACCCGAACCAATGGAACTGGTGGTGTACATGTACTCGAAAGAGATGTCCGACGAGTTGAAGCAATTGTCGCGGGTGACCGTCTCCACGGACCCATCGCCATCTTCTGCGAACTCAATGTCGACGCACTAGAGCGAAGTTAGTATATGGAGTCCTGGATCGGAAATAAGGGGGCTGGGACATACGTTGAATAGCGAAGCGCCGTGTTTGGCTGTCTCGACTAGCTGAATTGTGGCGTAGTCACCCGGGCTGACGGAGATATTGGCTGGCAGAGGCACCTGGGGCAGACACACGGTACCGGGGTAAGGGTTGTTGGTCGGGCCGACGATCTGGAAGGGCGAAACGACCGGGTGGCTCATGTTGTCTGGGATTTCACCAAAGCCGAGATTGATATAGATCAGGGCAGTGGCGTGGCCTGGAAACCAGCCCGGCTGGAAAGCGATGGCACCACCGCTGACGGGCCACTTAGTTCGGTTGGTCGACCTGGGCATACCACCACCTTGAAAAATCCGTCAGTGATTGATGTATAGGGACGAGCGGATAGGGTTTGCTTACAGGGATAAATCCACTGCATGCCGTATGGGTAGATGTATGAGCCATTCTTCACATCGTAGGCAACACCGAGACCATCAGCTTGCGCGATGGTGCCGTTGGTGTGGAGGTTGTTTCCTCGATAACCAGGGTAAGTGATGACGGTGTGAGCGTGCGCCAGACCCAAGCACAGCAGGAGGAGGACAGAAGCCCATCGCGATATGGATTGCGTGAAGCTCATGGTGAGATCTGACAGCGACGGTGACAAGTTGCAAGAGTTGAGCAGGAATTATTCAGCTGTCGCTGAACGAGACTTGGACTCAATTTATCCGATCGCAGGATAAATAAAGTAGGTAGCAGAGGGAGGATAACGGTATTGGCAAAATGGACACCAAAATCATAGAAACTCCAAGACCAAGACCAAACCATGATTTTCGAGGGCTAAATGGTCTTTTTGAGGGGTACCGGCCTTCATTAGGGCGGACGAGTCAGAACCCTGGAAAGCAGATGTGACCGAGACTGCATGGCGAGACATCTGTGACTGGCTCCGGGTGGTGATGAAGAGCAGGGGTAGGCTAGGATCATCACAGCCCGCTGCAAGTGCCATCACCTAAAGGGTGATACTGCACGATGATTTGCTGAGCGACCAGCGGTGGAAGCGCCGAGGGGGGACGCTAACGTTCGGGGGAACAACTTGAGCGCTTACAGAATGTGCGAGTGTGCTCAGAGGATAAGTTCTGAATTGTTGGATTTTGTTTCCTGCAAAGAATTTCACTCTTTCACCCGAATATGTAGCTCCATCTCACCCTAACCTTGTCTTGGAATGATATACTGTTTCTCACCCCGGGGCCAGCCAGTTCACTTAGTAAGCCTGTTGGAGTCCCGCCAAGCATTTCCCCCGCATCTCCAAAAAAAAAAGCTTCAATAAATCCAAAGACATATAAAATATTCCAATACATCAATAATCCAACAATATTTGTATAATTATATATATATAAAATATGCCCCACACATCCCACCCTTCCCGCCCAAAACGACCAACCCAAAAACGAACCCAAGTGACCGACGACGATGGCTGGACCCATGTCGCGAGCGGCGGCAACGTGCGGCGCGTAATGCGCACACGTCCGCGAGGCACAACTGCAATCAAGGAATCAGAGTCCGGGATATCCTCTGACTTGTCCGAAGAACCCACACTGACCCCGGCAGAGGCACCGGGTCGACTCACGTTGTCCGACCTGCAGGCGCAGTTCCAAGCCCATCGTGAGAGGTGGGAGGCTTCGGAGAGTTGGACCAAGCTGACCGGCGTTTTGGATGAACGGCTGAAGAGGGTGCAAGAACAACCTTCTTCTTCTTCTTCTGATGCTGGTGACCCTACTCCATCGCCTCCAAGCCTCCACCCCATCGACGCCATTGTGTGCATCGGACTTGGGAGCCCGAGTGGGTTCCTGCGTGATGGATGGGTTGATCGGCGCTCTGTGTCGCTTTACCAGCTTGCTGCGCTGGCGAGTATAAAGGATCAAGTTGCCTGTTCGTTTCCCGACCTTTTTGGATTTGGCTTTCTTGCCTTGGTTTCGTTTTTGGATATATTCCTTTTCTTTTGGTTATATCTTGGATCAACTTTGATCTTCTTCTGCTTCGACTATTGGCATACTCAGTATACCCCACGCTAACAGCATACCCGGTCGCAGGCACTACTTCCAATCTCAAAATCTACGCCCAAGACCCTGTCTTCAACACACTAGACGAATCCCTCCTCGCAGCCCTGAATATAACAGTCATCAAACACCCAGAGGCCTTCTCACACATTACAGCGAACACAATGCTCTTCTGCCCCGGTGCAGAGCGCAAACATCTTGAATTGTTGCTGCCGTCGAAACCGTGGCTGTTGTTCGGTGGTCCCCTCGAGCATGCGGACTCTGGAGGTGTGCTGCAAGGTTATGTGGATGGCGCTGGGTCGTATTGCTTGCCGGTGTTTGAAGCGCTCGAACATGCTTTTTGGAATATGAGGCTGTATTGGGTTGAGGAGGCCGTGGGTGCGAAATGATATCTATATAAAAGTGTTTGGTATCTTGGAGATTTTGGGTTATATGAGATACATGGGATTTATAGAGGTTATAGACTAGGTTAGGTATGCATGGGACTGGCGTTAATGTGATCTTTTTTGAGATTATTCGAACCTGTTAAGATTGAGTCAAATATCATGAGCTTCCATATATACACATGTGCACCTTCCAAGGCTGGTGAAGTGCCTTCCCTTTTGGGTCAAAACTCGTCACCCACCGTAGTTTCCCCATTTGCCTCCTTCAGCCCCTGGGAAGGTATAAATACTCCCTCCCCCCCATTTCTCTCTCTTCTTCTTTCTTCTCTCCTCAACACTCCGGGTCCACATTGCACTCCGTGGTTCCTGTTGAGTCCCCCCAATTTTTTGAACCTCCTTAGCTCCAGGTCTATACTTCAACATATAGATACTGTTGTCCAGTGAAGGATTCCTGAGGACACTGATTGGGTCTTTGACGCGGTCCAATTAAGGCTGAAACTGGACTAGAGCCTCGGCCCTAGTTCAATGGCACGAAGCATGTCAGGCGGATTTCTTGAAAGGGCCTCCAGGGGAACCAATCGGTTTTCTTACCCTTACCTTTGTGGATACAGACTGTACTTTCTTGGGTTCTCCACTGTCCATCACGAGCTGAACCAAGGGGCTCTGTTCTCATCTCCTTCTACGTGCTCAAAGTTCTCTTTGAGCCAATCTTTTGTGTTTCCCACAGAGATAGCTCTCTGTTGTCCGAAGATTTTTCTGAGGACGCTTTGTTTTCTTCAAGGTTCCTTTCCTTTTATGGTTCCACTTCTATTGTTGTCTTATTTCTATGTTTTGTACAATATATTGGAGGACTTGCTTGAGGGTACAGAATGATGATGATCAATGAAACTAGCGAGTGCATACATTTGTATTGTAGTTCTTGCAAGTATTTTCAAGCACACCGATAATTGATGAATTGATCATTATGTACATTGAGACAGAGGATAGCTAGTATATAGTATAGCTACGGAAGGCAAAACACGCAAATGATCCCTGTTAATATCCCATGAAGACAAAAGTTCCACCGCCAAACAGATACTAAAGACCCTCCTCATAAATGAAAAGGAAAGGAATGAATAGAACCACAGAGGATATGCAAGGTAAAAACAAACATAGCCCAAAGACGAGCAGCAATGTGTAAAGACTGCACAAAGATAAAAGGACAGGAAAGATGATGGACCGCCAGGTAGAGAACCCCCGAGATTTCGAATCGAAATGGAAGAGACATAAATCCAAGGAAAGATGCAAGGATGAGAGGTGAGATATCCGGGGGTCCCATCGTGATGAATGGTATTGGAAATAGAAAGACGAACGCCAGTGCAGAACAGAAACCAAGACTAAGAACACGATACATATGCACATAAAAAGAAAATTTCATGATCATGATTCCATAAAAGAGCCACAGCCGGATCTGAAAGCATCTTATGAGGCCGTCTTGCCACCGCAGTCTGGGATCTTGAGACCTTTCTTGAGCTTGCGAGCCGAGTCCATAAGACCCCATTTATCCTCCCATTCTTTGCCGGGCGTGTTGAACTGGACTTTCCATGGTTCATCGAAGGCCTCGAACCTGTAGAAAGTGTTAGTGTTAGTAATCTGAATAGATCGGCTGAAGAACCTGTAGACAGTGAATACATACCAGAAATAATCAGTTCCGTTCTCCAGCGCGGGACAGATCCAGTCAGACATGAAAGTATTCATGTTCTCGATACTGGCCACAGAACCAGGCGTGTCGTCGTCACAGACCTTGCTATCACCGCAGTCCTTGCCGCCGCCACTGGGCCATCCAACCTCTGAGATGATCTGCTTCTTGCTCGTGCCCTTGGTCAAGGAGACGTCGTGGGTTTGCCAGAAATCCCATGTCCACGAAACAGCAACGTCGACGTTGACACCGGCGAAGAAGGGATGGACGTTGGACATGACGACGTCCACTTCATCCACCAAGTCCGCGTTCCAGTTATCACCGAGGTCGGAGGTCGCGATCAATAGATCTAGGTTGCGCTTCTTGACCTCCTTCGTGACATCTCTGATGTACGAGATTAAGGTCGTCTCGGCAGACTGCTTGCTTTCGCCGGCGCGGTAGAGGGCTTCGTTACCGACAATGATACCCTTATAGATGGATGTGTCCTTGGTATCATCGAGGAGCTTGTAGAGGTGTTTGATCTGTCGTTCGGTCGAGGTGGTATTTGAGTCAATCCATACACCGAGCCAAAGTTTGATATCCTTCAGCTCAAGACGATCGATCGCATGAAGAACCATTTCAGTCTGATTGCAATCCGTACCGTAAAGACGCACTGTGTTAGTCAACTGCGACAGGACCGCCATGTCACGAGTAACATTATTCTGCGACGGAGGCCACTTCACACAGTCCGGGTACTGCACGCCCCACGGCGTGTAGTCCATTCCAGGGAAGACCTTGTGAAGATCGGTGTTACCCATCAAGGCCTTGATCTCCGAGGAATCCTTGTTGAGGTCCCCATTGGTCGTCGCATCACCCGTAGCAGTATCCGAACCGGCAGACTTCGACTTATTCTCATTATGCCGATTACCAATTGTACCACCGACCGCACCGCCGATGATCGCACCCAGAATGATAAACCCAAGAACCAGACCGACAATCCAGCCCATCTTCTTGCGTCCGTCTACTCCATTATTCGCTGATCTCCCCGAGCCTCCTCCCCCGCCACCTTCCAACCCACCACCGGGAACCGAGTTATATGCGACATCAACATTCTTCTCGCGACCAAACAGGCCGGTCAGAAGGCCACCAGCAGCGGCGCCGCCAGTCGCGCCGGCCGCAGCAGGCGCAGCTCGATTGCGCGGGGGGGCAAAGTCCTCATCGCCATCATCGGCGATGTCGTCCGGGTTGATATTCGACATCTCGCCATTACTGTATGCGGTCGAGTGTCGCTGATAAGGTCCACCAGTGAGACCCGCATACGGGGCGGGGTATTGGTATGTGCTGTGTGCGGGATCGCTCAGATGCACGGACGATTGACTGGGCGTCTGTGCAGCGGGCGAGGCAAGTGCGCCGCCTCTCGCCATGTTCAATGCGTGGGCGTGTTCGGGACGAAACGAGTCGGCGCTGGTATAGCCTGCTGAGGGGACGTAGGGTGTGTCTGAGCCGGTTGTGTTATAGTCGCGCTCTGCGGGGCCGGTGTATCCGTCGGTTACGCCGTGAGATGCCTCGATGCCGCTTTGGCGACTGTGTGTATTGGCGATTCCTAAAGCGATTCCGCTGATTCCACCGCCCGGTGAGCTGGGACCGAGATTGTCCATGCCTGGTGTGATGGTGTGGTTTTCACGGGAGCCGTGAGAATAGCGATGGGTTGGGGGTGGTGGACTGTCCATGTCCTTTTTGTTTTGTGAGGGAGTTGAGAGTGACCGGGGTGTCCGGTGTAGACCGGACTTTGAATAATAAGAAGTTCAGATGTTGAGACCCGTTGAACCCGCGAACGGAGAAAAATGCAGGGAAGGTGCCAAGGCAGAAATTTTAACTGAATGCAGGAATGCACTTCTGAGACAAAGGAAAATCGAACCCTTTGCTAGAAAGAGATAATAAACAAGAATCCAGAATCCCCAAAAAAAAGCACAGCCGAGTACATTAGCGGGATAAATAAGGGCGTGACCGGGACAACGGGAAAGCTTGGTGAATCACACACTATGGAGTACATCCCATGTATTTTATAAACCAATTCTATTATTGGCATATTAACCTGGTTATACCTATGTTATACTAATTTCAACATTCCAGGGTCCTTTTTCAGGGTCTTCCAGGGTCCCATGTGGACCTTTGGTGGATTCGTGTCCCTTACTTTTGTACGCTATTTTTATCTCCATGCGACTGTCACTGTCAACTGTCAACTATCAAAGATTTCTATATAAACACATTCATATATCTCAATCAACGTTAAAATAAAAAAAAGTCATGGTATCATCTGAGGCATATCACTAAACCATATCCTAATCCCTTCAAATCCCTTTTTTCCCCCTGTTTTTGGAATTTTCTCGTTTTCTTCCGCAACCCGTCGACCGTCAACGCCCTGACATACCTCGACCGAAAACGAATAGAATCAACCCCAATCAACCCCAACAAAAGCCACAGAAAGTAAGCAAAGTAAAAAGAAAAGGCAAATATCAGAAAAAAAAGAAGAAAAATAAAATAAAAAAAGCAATATCGCCTTCAACCTTCAACCTCCTCCGCATCCCGCTGTGCAGCATTCTCAGAACTAGACTCCAGTCGACGTCCACGCTCCAGGAACCGTCGCTTGCCACGACGAGTATCAAAATGATCAGGTATATCCCCCACATCCTGACCCGCAGCGAGCATACTGCTTCTCATTTTGTCGCGATAGGCATCCACTATTCGCAAACGGTTAGCGGGGTCTCTCATGTGTCTCAGCCGTAGTCAGATTGTTCCATGGACACGGCACGTGTGCGATGGATGATGGGTTCAGGTGAAACAGTACCGAACCCCAAAAAAAAGGATAATATATGACGAAAACAAGTAAAAAAAAAAAAAAAAAACAAGTAAACACTTACACGATCGCTGTAAAAATAACATCCGGCCCGCAAACACACGACTCTGACTCCAGCTCATACGATAGCCGAGATCATTAAGCATCAACTCCTTACGATGTTTTCTGCGTGAGATCTTCGGCACCTCGATTTCAGTCTCGGCGTCAAGTGACGGTGCAGGCACTGTCGTGCGCCCGATAGTCGATGCCTCTGGATCATCCGCTTGCTCGGCGTCATCGCGGAAGAACCGCTTAGCGGGCACGACGCGGTTCTCGTCGCGCATCTGGATGGGGAAGTAGGTGCGCGGATAAACGGCGTTGGACTCGCGGTAGGAGTCTGGGATCTCGTCCATGTTGACTTTGTCGAGGACGACCTTGACGCGGACGCGACAGCCGCGCTGGGGGTCGTCGACGAGGATGAATTTGCGGCGTTTGCCGTCTGGGAGTTGGCTGAAGAGGTCGTCGTTGGTTGGGCCTTGCTCGTCGATGTGGTCGGTTGAGTCCATGCGGGCGGAAGTGGCGATGGAGTGGCGGCTTAGTGAGGCGAGGCTGTTGTCGCGGAGGAGGGGGGGCATGGAAGGCCCGCTGGCGCTGCCGCCTGGGGTTAGGGTTGTTGGGGAGTCATGGAAGATGTGGGCGGGACGGAGGTCGGGGATTGAGGGTTGTGGAAGGCGTGTGTCCATGCTCCGGTGGCCTGGGTATTCTGTGCCTATGGGGAAAAGTGGGAATTAGCCTACGCTGTACAAATGCATGTTTGACATGTCGGGGAAAGGAGGTTCAGTTCCAAAGAAAGGAGAGCCAAGGCACAAGATGCGCGGTGTCAAATGATAAAAAGGCGACAAAGTAGTGAAGTTGAACAGGGTATGAAATAAGACAGATAAGAACACAGACTGCGGACCAGGTAGGGATACAAGAGAGAGAATAGGACACATCTCATACAACCGTTGACACATCCTCATACACACATACACACACACACACACACATAGAGAGAGATCGGACCAGACAAGACACAAAACTCCCACATATACACATACACACAAGACATAGATCCGGTCCAACAAGAAAGAAAAGCCCCAAGGATAAGAAAATACATGAGTGATCCCGCCGCTCTTTGAAAAGAAAAAAGGAAAGAAAAGAAAGGAGATGGAAATATCGACGAAAGAAAGCACAAAGCACATCACATGTGGTGAAACATACCGCTAACTTCCTCATTAGGACTACCATCAGGTTGATGATGATGATGCATCTGCGGCGGGCCCATCGACATGGGACCCAAACTCGGACGGGGAATAGGAGCCGGCATAGCACTCATACCTGGACCAGGGGGACCAGGCGGGCCAACAGGGCCTTGCTGCGCCATATGAGTCGACTGAGCGGGAACCGACTGTCTTCGGTTAATCTTCGCCATACGACGGACCCGTCTGCTGCGCAGTCTCGGGTCCTGATTGCTATTGCGCCAGCTATCAACAGCACGCTGAATCAAACCACGCTTTCCTCTCAGGGCGGGATTCAGATCTGCCAGCGCCCAGCCGACGGCATTGCATTCTGTTTCGTAGACCAGTCGGTTCCCGCGATATTGGTCTTTACTGCAACAGGCGCGCGGGTACACGCAGTTCTCTGTTTTGAACTCTTGCGTGAGCGTGTCCACGATGACTGATTCCACGTCACACCGGATGGTGTATTCCATCTTCACCCGGTCTCGGGAATATTCGAACGCGATCCACTGCACGCCGTTGCTGTCCTGTCGCACCACTAGCGGGGTCGTGGCTGGGATGGGGCCTGGTGCTGCGCTGGAGGTGGTGCCACCCAGTGGCGGGCTTGCGTGGGGATTGCTGGAGGGGATTGCGTGGCTGTTGGTTGATGTGAGAGGAGGGTTCAGCATTGTTTGCTGTGGAGTGGTGGGGTGCTGCGAGGAGTCGAGTTTCATGATCGGGCTGCTGGACATGCCGGACGTAGGGAGGTGAGGGGATTGGTGTGGTGGCCCTTGGGATGGGGCTTTCTGGGGTGGCATCATCAATGGCTGCGTTGTGATAGGATGCGGATGCTGCTGGGGAGAATGGTGGGCCCCATATGGCGAGGGTTGAACTGGATTCATGGGCGAATATGGAGGATACCCGAACATCTGTGGTGGCATCTGTGGTGATTGCGAATACATGTTGCGGCCATGTTGTTCATGCGGCTGAGAAGCTACCGAGGCTGGTGAGCTTGACTGAGGGGTGTGGTAAATAGAGGGATAAGGTCTCTGCATTTGAGCGGTAGATGCCATGAGGTCAGGTGGCCCTAATCCTTGAGGATTAGCTGATGTCTTTGATAAGCTAAAATTAAATGCATGGATGGATGGCCAAGAGCGTCAAGAAAGCCAAGCACCAGTGCATCACTTCTCAACCTCAACGACTCCCCACCAACAGCTAAAGAAAAGAACTGGGCTTACCACTAGAGGGGTAATGTGCCGACGCCGGGGTCGTTGTATAGGGAGAATGGGTGGTGTAGTAGGGTGATTCCTGAGGTGGCGGTCCGTAGGGATTATGGTGGTGCAGGACTCCGTTTAATGGGTGGGATGGCGGAGGGTATGTGGTAGGAGGGAGAGAAAGAGAGGGCTGAACAGGCGAGGCGGGGCCTTGCTTCTGTCCTAGATTTGATCGAGGTTGTAATGTCTGAGACTGTTGAGAACCGGGACGCCCAGAGTTGCCGTGTCGAAGCTATAGCAGAAACAAACATCAGTGACTAGGACTTGGATAGCCAGGCCCGAAAGGTTGCTAGAAAGATACGGGCAAGATTCGAGCCAGAAAAGGCAGGGTGCTACAAGCTGACAACGTGGACGTAGGAAAGAAACAAAAAGGAGCTTGGGAACACGGCCAGAAGTGTCCAAAGTGACATCAGCATATAACCCCTCTGGTCTGACGTGGGAATTTGAATCTTGGTATGCAGAATCTCATCATCATAGAGGTGAGAGGGTTGGATTGGGCCACAGATCAATGGTAATCCTCGAACAGGGATGGCCTTAGGTGAGTAACAAATGAGCCAGGGTATAACCGGGATAGTCCGTCCAGGACCAAAGAATAGCATGGATCTGTGTAGCGTTGGTGTGTCCTTGATATCGCGAGTGGGGGGGTTCTTTTTTGTTCCGAAGGGACAAAGCACTCAAAAAGCTGGATCATGTAGATATCACTCCCAATCCGCTACACGGACTTTAGGCATGGGGGTTTTTTGTTGCTCTCGATTGAAATCATTTTGGTCGAAGTGAGGCTCTAGTTGGAACAAGGGCTTTTGTTGGTCCAGAATAGGTGCATACAAATGAGACAGCGCTCCATAAGTCATGGCCAGTAGATGGCAAATCGACCAGAGTCGGGTTCAATAGCTCGGCATGCTGAGTTGGCGGCTGTTTTCTGGTTGAAGGATTCACAACGCCGCTCACCCTGCACAAGATCCAGGTCGACGAAACAGAGAGTCGAGAGAAGGCCGAATCCAAAGGCGTGATAGACATTCGAGTGTTTGAGAAAAGGCCACCCCAATGGAAATAGAGCCCCCCGACAACCACAAATAGAAAGGACCAAGAAAGATAGGAATGATATTGAAGTAGGAAACGTATCACAAAATCTATACGGTAGACGGGAACTCGAAAGGAAAGAGATACGTATGGAAATGATACTCACGGGATCATCAATTGAATCTTCCTTGTACTTCGTCGCTGGAGGACCAAGGTCGGGCTGTACCATGCCGGTCATGAACGACCTCTCTCACGGTCCAAGACAGAATCTTGCAAAACTTGGAAAGAGTACAAGATTGAGAAATCGAGAACTGGGATGGGGTTCCTTTTGGGAGAAAGAAAAACAAATTTTTTTTCAAAAAAAGGGTGTAGACCACGAGGGCGATCCCGAACTGAGGCTAAACAGAAAGCTGCGCGACACACTTAAGTGACTGGGGTTCAGGGGGCCGTGTCAAGGTGAAGGCAAGTGGAGGGTCCAGGGTCGTTTATCTAGCTGCACCCGACTCCATTCTTATTTCCTTTCACAACCCTCTGGTGAGCTAGAATCAAAGAGTCTTGAAAAGCGAGAGAAAATATAAAGAAAAAAAAAAAAAAAAAAAAAAGAAAAAAAAAAAAAAAAAAAAAAAAAGTAATAATAAAAGGAAAAGAAAGAAGGAAAAATAGGGAAATGTAAAAAGGAATAAAAGGCCCAATATGGATAAAAAGATGAAAAAGATAAAATAAAAAAAAGACTTCCCAGGAGCAAAGTGTATCAGGATCTTGTAACTAGCGGGAAAGTGGTGTAATAATGGACCAGGATGGACGCAGGAGATTACTTCGAGTCCGGTAAACATCCGAGCCTTTAAAATTAAATGTGTCATCTAGCCGAAAGAAAAGAAATAGACGCTTGGGGATGATGTGCAGACAAAGAGACAAGTGGGGAAAGGATGTGCTACGGCATATTCCAGTGGGGAGGAAATCTATACAGAGCTTAGGGCAAAAGGGGATTTGCCGCAACGGCTTGGACTTCTCGGATCCGTTGGAGTGATCGTGATACGTCCCTTGAGGTTGGTAATTCATATTTTATATACAACATATATGGTGTTGGAAAGTGTAAATAAATAACTCTGAGACCTAGGATTTTCAGGCGGGATTGTGATTGCACACTTCAATGTGCCCCCCATAGACTCTAGAATAATATAGGAAAAGAAGAGAGCATATCTACCTATAGTGTATACGAGTAAAAAGATATCCCTCTATCTTGCCCCGAGTACTTCTACGTTGTACACGGACTCAAACAGGTTACGGGTAAACCCGTTTGCTCATGTTAAGATCGAATAACATCCAATGGCCCACAAAGTCTAGAAGATGTTGACCCATGAAGATTAGCGTGTGGACCTCAGGATGGACATGGACTCGAGGCTAAAAAAGAAAGCTAGTTGACGTTGCCCTCGGATCGTGCAGAGGCCAGTTTCAGGTACGGCTTGGGCTGAGAAATTCTCGTCGGAGTATATCGAAGATCGGCGGAATAATGGGTGAAAAGAGTAAATGAATGAAAAGAAAAGAGAGAAAAAAAGGAAATAAATCCCCTTATTTTGAAGACGCGTACCAATAAATCTAGTAAGTTACACCGATCTCTCAGCTGCTTGTTTCCACGGCCCAATTGTCTAAAGAGAAAAACAATCCAGCTCTTCAAATAAACTCGAAACAGCCTAACGGCGCTCATCACCATTTTTCTTTCTTGGCCGGTCTCTGCGTTCGTGGGACCCATGTAACCCTGTCGATCTCCATGAACTAGTACTCCCTACGGAGGCCATGCTTGATAAAACATTAGAAAAAAGACCACTGATATATATGCGTCCAATATCTCAGAACGACAGGGCACGATCGAGTCCCAGTCCCTCTCTCTTTGACGCTAACGCGAGAACAGCATCGTTCCGTCGTAATAATAGCCAATCGAGTTGAGATTCACCCCCAAGAATGCGGGCCACTAGTCGGGTTCGCTCTATCCCGGAACTAATCTGGTGGCATCTTAGTCAATCTTGGCATTTATTTTTTATCTGTTCGAGAAAAAAAGAGAAAGAAAGGCGAGAGAAAAAGAAAAGAGAGATGCAAGCCCCAACCTTCCCCAATTTTCTCCGGTCTCTGACACCGGCCGATGCATGACACTCGAATCCTTTCAAGCGGTTTTGTCTTTTTGGCCCCCGTACTTCATGTGAAATGGCTGGAACGCTAAAAAAAAATTTGTGCCTAGGCACCCGTTTTTCCCGGTCGAAATACTGGCTCTCGATTGGATTTAATTAATTTTTATACTCCCCCTTGTCCTTTGTACCCTTACCTTTTCTTTGTACCTCGGGGGTGGAGACATCCCGGCACGAGTGGACTAAGGACTCATGGACTATCCTCGGAGGTTATTGGACTATCCTCGGGAGTAATAACGGCAACCGTCCATGGCAACAATGTGAGTTTGATATTGAACATTTAAGTTTCTATTTTCACTCGTGTTTACTCGTATGGGTAACCGGCTCATGAGGCTCTCACCTACTCCGTATGTAAGTCTACAATATCCGTTGGAATTTGATTAACAGAAAAAGGAAAGCATAGTGTCGATTGTTGCGCAGTGACTTTGCATGAAGATGAAATTATGGGTGTACAGAAGTCCAACTTCGGAGGTTTAGACCATGCACCATAATAATAAAAATAAAATACAACAAAGAAAGTAAAAAAAAAAAATTCAAACTGTCTATACTCTTTTGAGAGTGCTTCCAGAACCAGGCTAGTCTCTCCTCCATTCAGCTACACAATACAGACACGGAAAAGGTAGGGTGGGAATGCACCAATGAAGTTCTGCCCAATGGATCGTCAAGTATGGGGGTGATTTGACCTCGGGAGTGTTCGAGGCACACCCTAATCTCTCAGGAACTTAGAGAGACTCAGCCCTGAAGGTTGGAGCTAAAATCAAGCGCACGGTTGCATGGCCCCCTTTTCTTTTTTGGTTTTTCTTTCTCATTTATTAGGGCTAGAGAAACGGTGTCATTTCCACGGAGGACCATCATTGGCGTAGTCTATGATCGATGATCCCGCGGTCTTCCGTTAAGCCGTACCCGCAGTCCCACACGGTAATTTTGGAGTCTCCAAGCTTCAGAAATTATGATAGCGTGACCCACATGGTCTATGCGGACTACAGAATATGGCATGAGGCGCTGTTTAGATATGTTGTATGTCAAACCACGTCTTTTTTTAGTATTTTTATCATTATTATTAATTCTTCTTAACATCTCAATCCCAACTAAAGCTGAGACGAGGTGGAAAGAGCCCACCTGACACTAATTGTTACACACAGTATCACCGATCAAAGTGGCTGGGGCTGACCGGGGACGCTATCGGGGACGAACCAGAGGGCAAACCCCTGGGCGGATCAACCGACAATCCTGGCCCCCTTTTTCGCTCTAAATTGTGCCACTACCGCCCCGGATCGACTACTTGGAATGGTCCAGAGCCCTGGCCCATTGTTAGGTCTTTTTACATAGCGAAGCTCCCTATTTGCCGAGATGGTTAGCACTTCACTAACGTGTGGGACTAATTTCTTTTTTGTGCCGGTCTCCGTCGGTCTCGATCTCTTGTCGATCCATAAGAGCGTACGTCATGTTCGGACAGACAAAGACCCCAGGTGGCCTGTGCGAGAGAGAGTAACACCGTTTGGATATGAGATTTTCATCTCGTATGCGGGAGACCTAAACCCTAACCCCGATCAGGTAAGAGCAAGCTGGGTTTCATCAAGGGGCTGGAACTAAGCAGTGAAAGGACTCCAAGCTACTGCTGTCTGCGGATACATATCAAGATAGTTCAAAGCACTCAAGTTGGTTACTAAAAGTAGATTAAAGCAGGTACGTACATACTCCGTATTCCGCACGGAGTAGGTTGGCTTCGGGTGTTTGAAACCCCGAAGTAGAAAATACCCGGGACAAGTCCTCCGTGATCTTTTAGTTAATCCTTTGTTTTCTGATCGACAGAAGAAAGATGCAAAAAAAAACCCCCCAAATTTAAACAAGCAGACTTTCCGACGTCCACGTTGGCCTGGTGTAACCCTTGCTTCTTGCAGCTTCAGCAATGCAGGCGAGCTGTCTCTCTTCCTTCACCTCCAGAACTAGCTTGAAATTCTAGGAGAAATTTTTCCTGTGGAAATAAGACCGAACTCCGGGGAGATACATACTTGATCGGAGCTCGGCAAGATGTTGAGGCCGGTATGTCCGATTGCTCAATATCGACGCTCGGCCCTGAGTATGGATACATGGGTACGCCAATGGACACGGGGCAATTGAGGGCCTATAAGCCACAGTCTAGTAGATCGCACGTCGAGCTATAGTCCTAGGGAGGTCAACTTGAAGTCTTGATAGTCTTAGCCGCTTGGCAGTCCATGGTTACGTTACGTTGGCTGCGTGCATGGATCCATAGATCCTGCCCTAGTGCCGAGGTGAGTTGGATATTTGGATTTTCTCGACAATTCAAAAAAACAAAAACTTATTTCTGAAAATATTTGGGATCCAACTGCCCCCAAATTAAAGTTGGCATACCCTGGTCTTTCGCCCATGCGGATATTGCCCCTGCTTAGTCCGCTTAGTCTGCAATGATCTGCCCCAGGGCTGTCAACGGTTTCAAACCCTTGAAAAATTAACCTATAATTAATGCTTATGTATATCACTATGATTCACTATGATTCACTCCAAAACTTTACAACCCCAGCTGATGCCAATCAATTCAGGATCCAAAACAAAATTACAAAAATTAAATCATTCTCCGCACTCTGGATCGCCCTAAGACAGATATGGTCTTCGGACCAAGCGGGATGGCGCCGAGAAGAGGAAATGATAACCGTCCCCAAAAAGAACACACTCGAATATGTTGCATCGGCTCTCTCCGACCTCGTTCCCTATACGCGGTACTCTGTACTCCGTACATATATTGCACATATTATATTGAACATCCATACCTAGACGCGACAGATTACCTAAGTAGGTAAACGTTGAACGGCCCCACCATCCGGATCCGAAGAACGGAGCTCAGAACGTGCGATGGGGTATTATTATTTTTACCCGAGCTCTCGCTTCTCGATTTCTCTACTCCGTACAGAGTACATAGGCAAGTACTCCGTACTTTGTCCCAAAATCCCGCACAGATTGAAGGTTATCACACCGGTCTACTCCGTACTCCGGCCCCAGCCGCTAAAACCCGTAATTGGGGAATATCGGGGAAAGATCATAACCCGGGGGCCGACTGATATTATTTGCTATAACCTTGGAAGGATTGTATCATTTACATCCAATGGAAAATGCAAACCAGGAAAAGATGGGAAATATACATAAATACATGCAGATTTGGATTCCCAGTCGTAACTGCGATATGTGGTCACGGTTAATATAATAAGTTTCAGTTCTTCCACGCGTCAAAACACACACACACCGAATGTTCCCTCAAACTCTTTCTAAAAGGTTTCTAGCCTGAACCATAAGTCAAAGTCAAAATACCCAAAAGAAAACCAAAAAAAAAAAAAAGAAAGAAAAAAACCTTGCGAGCCATCCCATGTGGAAGAATATGTTAGGTGGGTGCGGTAGCCCGTCGCGTGGCCGGAGTTAGCGAATTGTTTCAGAATTTAAAAAAAAGTTTTCATTTACGGAGTACTATCTGTTGAAAGACACGGGAATTTTCGAGGCTGATCGCTGCAGAGATAGCAGGAATGACAATTACTATACGGAGCACACACACCGACCCTAGATACATATGCTTAAGAATTATACCGCATGAACTGAGCTATCTTCACCCTGCACCGTTTAATCGAGGACTATAGCTATCCCATGTATCATACGTCAGAGCCCCGGGGAATAATCGCAACCCGAGCATGAAACTTGTTCCTTCCCTTGTCCTATAATAGTCCTTGATATTGGTGATAAGCACTGAATCACTGCTCCGTACGGACCACGGAGGAGATCGTAGCTAATTCCCTCGGCCTCGGTCCCATTAACAATCTAATGACACAATCGGGGGTCAAGGTTAGATGTGTCAAGATGTCGAGAGGTGGAGGCAGGGGGGTCAAGTGAGCGCGTTTATGTTTGCTTTTTCTTTTGGCTTTTGCCCCCATGTGCCACGACGATCTTCGACAAGTTCGGGATAGTTGCATCCAGTCAACCAATCTGGATTTTCGTACTCCATGGAAGGCGCAAATGTAATATAAGAATTCCTTAACCCAAAGTAACGGGTTGGCTAATAATATCATAATCATAATCAAATTCGGAGAAACTCCATGGGGACTCCGGAGTTACGGAGTTATCCATAAATAAGAATAGGAATACATAACTATTAGAAATCACATTGTGACGTTAAGAAGATCGTGTCAAGGATCAGCACGTTCCCTTAGGTTTCATCTCCACAACGGAGGTAAGCACTGTATATGGATAATTTAAGGGAACGAGACCAGATTGGACAATCCCCTGCCCTGATATGTATGTACTCCGTACTCCGTACAATATAATAACTTGATTCCAATAGATCCATCCCGACAGCCAAGCACGCGGACCCCAACAGCCCTGGGCCGGGAAACAAGCTCTCTCCACCTTCCTTGATTTTGAATCATATGGAGATCGACTTTCTCGATTTCCGCGGTCCATAGCTTTTAGCTTATGATATTGTCGACTATCATACGCTATTATGCTCCGTGCTCTGTACTGCTTTATCCAGGTGGAGTCCCCACTCCCACCCCTCCCTTCGCCACACCCATGACTCGCGCACATAGATTACTACCCAGGTTTTCTCGCCATCCATTAACAGGCAACCTGTGGACGGTTAGCTCCACAGAGCTTGGATCCTCAAATCGGATGTGAGTTCACATCCACTGCCTCCACAGTAATCATACATCGTATATCGTATACTTCGTACAGTATGCAGTATAGTAGTACTCCGTAGTGATGCCCTACAACATACGGAGTACTATGTACAATGGTTCGTGGGCTTTGGTTCGGCTTTGGGCGAGGCATATTAAATGCCGCATACAATATCCGTATACTCCGGAACCAGCCGTGAGTGATCTCGGCCACTTCTATGTCCGAAATGATGAGAATGTCGCCGAATTTATTAAATCTCCTGTTGTAACCCTACTATAATTCTGTGGGTAGGTGCTCCCAATATCCGTGTATACTACTCCGTATACTCCGTATACTCCGTACAAAGTATGGAATAACAAGCCTATAAACACTTAACCAACACTGGCAACTATACCGATGCTAGTGATGTAATTAATATTGGTACGTCCATCCCACCATATATCTAGTCTACTATTTCACCCGGGCAAATTGCAAGCTAGCAGGGGAATTAGGTGGGACGTGCCTCGAACAGGGGAGGGGTAGCTCATCTATTCTTGTATGTTTGTACTATAATAATCTCCACGCAAATTATCTCGGAAGGATTTACTCGCGTCCTCTGTGACAACTTGGAGAGATCTGCAGATGTAGCCTCAATTTATAATGAGTCAATTTCCACCATCACCAGAAGAGCATCGGTGAAATCCGAAATTCGACTCCAACGCAGAAAACCCCCAAATGTTTGCCAGTGGCGTATTGTCTAGAACCTGCAGCCACTATGCAACTACGATAATCCAAGTGTTTCCCCCCCTTTTATTTGTACATGTTTTTAGTCGGTTTCCCCGGTGGGATTAGTAGTTTGTTTTCTTTTTCGTTGAAAATTTTTGAGATTTAGGCATTGTTCGACAATTCCCGGGCAGACTATACTCTACAACATACGTACGAAGTAGAAAACAAAGCAAACATGAAAAAAAAAGAAAACATTGCATCCTGACACAATTACATTTGCAAGCGTGGCATTCCTATTTGCTTTTTTTTCTTAACATTTTCCCCTCCTACGCTTTTAGGAAGAGCGCTTGATTTGTATTTTCCTTAGCGCTCTCGTGCTCTCCATATGTTGTAGGTGCAGACGCACATACCAACGAAAGAAGTAAACATCCAGAAGTGGGGAAGCCCAGCTCCAGACTCTGCTATCTTCTCTCCCTCTTTCCATTGAGATAATGCAATGACATGACTACATATGCAGACCCCATCGTATCGACGGATTCAGAAGTAAGAGTGACACAAAAGCTGAGATAGCAACACATGCGAGTCATGAAAAAGAAAATGTCACGGCGAGTTCATCCAATGAGCCGCACGACTCGGAGTTTGACTCGCGTTCGTTGTATCTGGTTTAATATCGGATGACTGATGCGGGCGCGGGTGGCCTAGCGACTGATCATCGTTGGGTTCCGCAATTAAAGCCACTGGGGCCTGATTGGGTCGGAAAGAATCCAGCGTGTTGCGCTGCATGTGCAGGCGTCGTTGATCTTCGACATCCTGTCAAACAATATGACAGGTGCGTACTCCGTACGGAGTGCATACAACGCAGTCATGGAGTGGTGTGGAGGCGGTGTAAGTTGGAATAAACCGGAAGAGGAAAAAGAGACGACTTGAGTCTGAGATGGGTTTGTACCGAGGACCTTGGGAGGCGCGTAAATAGAACGGGTGCTTGCTTTTTGCCTGCAGGGGCTTGTCGCATGGTCTTCGCCCCCAGAAGGATAGGTGCATTAGTTACATTTGCTAGAGCCAACTTGAGAACGAACGGTTTTCTCGCCCCTGCGCACTTGGCGAACGCCATTACGGTTTCAACGGGCACGATGCTACTTCGTCACCCTGCGAGGCATATCCAAATCTCGAGGCATTGAAGGATCCTCCTATACCGGCGCAGCAGGCGGATTGTTCATCCTAGGCCGTTCAGCCTCATGCATTGAGTTGGTCGACGCGCGTGGACGCGACGGCAAGGACATCTTCTGTGCGGGTGGTGCTGCGGCCGCTTCGAGCTGCTTCCAGGGCTCTTCCTCGCCCTCGTCCTCGTCGTCGCTGGAAGACTCCTCGCCCCGGCGGCCGTGGCGTTGAGTCTCATCTCTAGACTTACGTCTCTCGCGCAATTGTTCCTTGTGACGAGTATCTATGCAATTCAATTGTGAGTATTCTACTTCAAATGTGATTCCGGGATATACACAGCAGCGTGACTTACCTCTGATCTCCTGGGTCTTGACAGCATACTGCTGGATCTCTTCCTTGCTCAGAACCCTCAACACAATCACATAATCCGACCGCTCCTCGAACCGTTCATTACCCGCTTCCAATGCCTCCGGATTCACGAGCCGCCGGTCGATCTTCGTCCAGCGAGCTCCCGGCGGGATCCCCTGCTTATGGGCATCTTTGAGGGGAGCGACCCCCTCTCTCACTGGATTTGGTTCCTCAGGAAAAGCCGGGCGCGGAGCCTTCAGGATTCCCTTGGGAGGAGCCTCGGGCTCCTTTGGGGCAGCCGGCTCGACAGCAACAAGTCTTCTGGGGTCATCTTTGCCCATGTCGACCGGGGGCGACCGTCGCGAGTCAATGGCGTGGCCATCCTCCAGCATGCGGTGGGAGCGAGAAGATCGGTATCCACGCGAGTGGTCGCGGTCCCGACTGCGGTCACGGTCGCGGTCACTTTCGGTGTCGGTGCTGCTGTGCCTCCGACGTGCGGGCTCACGTCTGTAGTTTCGCAGGTCTTCATCTGACGTGTCGGCATCATCGCTATGCGTCCGCCGCCTAGAGTGTCGCCGCGATCGACCGTGGCGACGGGCATTGGCGGGGTCCAAGTAAGCCTGCTTGGTTCTTTCATCGGCTGGGGCTGCTTCTACCAGCTCCCGCGATGGGGGCTGGACGGCATCGTGGTCATGCTCGCCGTGTGGGCGTCTGTGCTTGCGTCGTGACGGACGGTGGTTATCGTAGTCCGACATGTCGGAGTATCCGCCTCCCAATGCCGCTGTTCCAAGTCCCATAGTAGCGAGCGCGCCGACGTCATGTGGCTTGGGGTGGTGGTCTTCTGGATAGCGGTGCTCCCGATCGTTCGCGTGGCGCGCTCCGTGGGCACGGCGGCGGCGACGCTCATCACGTCGGGAGGGGTATTCAGCGTCAGAGTCTTGAGGCACGGCAACTAGGGCTTGATCATGGAATCCATCATTTGATCGATGTGGGTCCCGATGGTCATCTTGGCCATACGCTGAGCTTCGCGGTCGCTCACGCCCAAGCTTGTCAAGGCCCCAGGATGTCGGGGGTGGGCCATGAGGACGGTCTTTTCGTGCTGTCCACTGGGGGTTCTCTTCCACGCCAGTGTTACTGAGCGGCCGATCGATTGAGTATCTCGCCCCACGATGGCGCGGCTTGACAGGGTAGTCCCGGTCGAATTGCTCACGGGCGTTGGTGTATGAATAGGCATCGAAGTCATCGATGTCATCGCCTTTCCTCAGCCCGTCGTACGCTGGATAGCGCGGTGAGCGAGGGGGCGGGTGGACACGGTGTTGATGCGCACTGTGATCAGTCCTGTGTCTGGCATCATTCCGTGGGCCGATATAGCCCGTGTCGCTCGCATAGTCGGTACTGTAGATTCGGCGATGGGCGGGGTGTCGAGGAGAAGCAGGGACTATATGGTGGCCAGAGTCTGCAGGAAGAGGGCTTGGGGTACGGCGGTGAATTGGGTGGTGCACGGGTGAGAGATGTTGACGAGATGTGGAAGGTATAGCCAGACGCACTGGTGTCTCGTAGTCGGCTTGTGTTGCTGTGTTGCTTCTGTGTCTGCGGGGCTGGACGCTGTATTCGGTGCGTTTTTTGGCGGTCGCAGTCGGATCACGGACTCGATGGGATGATATTTGGTGGGCCTCGAGTTTCGATGGTCGCCCTGAGCGGTACCCAAAAGCACTGGCGTATCCAGTATCGGACGGGTAGTCGGCGTAATCGTAGCGCCTTGGTGCATCATAAGGGTCGTAGGAGGAGTTTAGTTCTACCATGCCGGTTGACGCTCTCATGGGGTCAATCATGGAGTGCCGGGCTCGGCTGGGAGACAGATTTCGGTAGTGACTCGACATTGTGAGATCTGAAGATGTGACGGATGCAGATAATGATAGCGCCTGGTCGGTTGAGATCAGGTGTAACAGTCTTCTCCGGTCGGCTTCGGGAGAGGAGTATTTAACAATCCGAGTCGGGTTATGTAGAAATGCCCAACCTAGTCGGTTGGCTTGAAGGCGAGGATTTGGTCAAAAGTCGAGAAAATCGGAGCCGAAATTGACACGAAGCCCGGAGCCCAATAGTTGCCCAACTCAACAATGAAGGAGGGGATTCAGAAATGTGTTGAAACGAAAGGTGTGAACAATGACGCAAAAGTGGGTTGGGGTTGGACCAAAGGTTAGTAAGAAATGCCAAGGGATTTCCACTGATGATTATTCAGTCAAGGGTGTTTTCAGGGCTTCAGGGCTTTCAGGAAGGAAGTGGACAGCTCTGAGATGGAAGAGAACACAAAAATAGAATACAAATAATAGAAATACTAGAAGATGTATATAAATATGATTTCCATGGATCTAGAGAATGTGAACCTTGGGAACTTAAAGCTGTCAACCGTGGATGCCATGCGTTGTTCCCGCTCTTTAACTATGAAACTCCCTTGCTTCATATGCGCAACACTCCCCCGACAGGCGGTCAAGAGTCTTGCATTTTTGTTTCGCCCGGGTAAACCTGGGAGGCCATATATGTGGGTTCCAAGGTTTGAGAGTTTGGGAATCCACAGCCGTTTTGTGATATCACTTGAGCCGCATTGAAGGGGAAATTTGGAGTTGTTTTGGTGAATCCTCCCTCAGAGATTGTTCAGAGGCATCTATTGAGCACCCAGTTTACGCTCAGACCATACCCGAAGAAGCATTTTGTTGAACAAAAGAGCTTAATGTGATTTAGTGCCAAAGGCTTAGTGCATAGAGCAAGTGGTAAAATTTCGTGTGTAGTATACTTCTCATCTCGTTTATATATATCAACAAAGTTGGGTACGTGAGGTGCCGTATATCGCTCCAAACATTCATACATCTATCTAGCTATGCACCAACTCACCGATTTACAGACTCGGCAGGCCCGGCCTCAAATTCATTTTACCTACCTACACCTACAAATTGGGAGATAAAGGTTCTCTAGAGGTCCTCAAATTATCTACTATAGCTTTTTATATCCGTCACTCGTGGTTTTTCTGACTTCAATTCTTGGAAACCCCTGGCGATTTTCTACCTCCTACATACTCTAAAGTAACCAATAATATTAGCTAGTGACTATAGGATCCACTCGGGCGTTGAAATAGGATGTCATCACGGGATTTAGGGTGGCTTATGTCCGGACTCGGTAAAGACTAGATATACGATATGCTCTATGACATTAAATCAACTTAGGGGCTGGAATTCAAGACCTAAGCAGGCAAAGTGATACAGTTATGATTGATTGGTATATAAGTTGTGGTAAAATTATGTATTATTTAAAAGCTCGTAGGTATGGAACATTGGCCTAAATATTCCCAAATTGCAGCATAATAACCTCTTGCTACATGTTATAGCGCCTTTTAGACGATTGATAGCAAGTTTGATTATACCTTCGTATGAGTGAGAGTGCTAGATCTTCTTTAAATCTTCAATGTATTGGTTGAAGGAGTATACACGAAAGAGAGAAAACCAGCAAGGCGAGCTGAACTCAGTCTTGAGGAGGATCTTTTCCATTGCCTGGATTCTGCACGGTGATTGTGTGTGGTATATTGCATCATGACGTCGTTTTGACTGTAGGTGCAGCCTTCGGAATCAATGTATTGCCAATTACCACGCTCACGACCCACTCATACTCCTTTTCAATGGCACAGGCAGATGCACGGAGGAAATTTGTATCCGAGCCGGAGGTCTGGCAGCCGGTCATAGTAATGTTTTCGCGGGCGGAATCCCGGGAATACATGTTATGGTCATCAGACTAGCTGAAAAGAAAAACTCAATTTGCTTTCTGAGAGAGCTTATAATCATATGTGCCTCCTAAGTCTGGGAGCTCAAGAAAAGAAGAAAAGAAAAGAACAATGGCATTGGCATATGGTACAGTTTATTGGGCTTAATCAGCTTGTAACTTTCTTCCAAGATCGATACAAGGACTAGACAGAGGAGTCTAGCGACGACCCCATTCCACTCATTCGGGCTTCCGGCCGACCATAAGGTACATTGGGGTAAACAAATTCTTCTGGGCACCCTCGACTAAGCAATTAGCACCCAAAGACAGGTTGTCACCGGTCTTTTGTGAGCCCTTCGGAAAAAGACCGATAGTCTCACCAGCGCCGATGAAACGATGAGCAATGCCACGGCCCCACCAGGTCATACGAGCGATAAGGAAAAAGTCCCAGACCGAGCCCATATGCTTGAATGAGCCCGCTAGCGGGTAGTACCATGGAATAGGGTCAGGACGAGCAGCCATATCCTCGTGGTGAATCAAGCTGAAACCGGCGTTACGGAACGCAGTCAGGCCCTCAGAAACTTTAACCATGTTCGAAATTCCGTCACCCTGCTCGATACCGAGACGGATACGACGGTGCTCGGGATCATCGTTGTTGTAATTGTCCGTCATAAACCATTCGTAGACCGCAAATTTACCACCAGGCTTCAGAACTCGGAAGATTTCCTTATAAACCCCCTCAAGATCGGGAGCGTGGACGGTAGCCTCAATCACATACACAGCATCGAAGCTATTATCGGGGAACTTCATCTGCATAAAGTCGCCCTTAACGAATGCCATCTTATCGGAAAGTCCTTGCTTTTGGGCGTAGTAGGTAGCGCGGTCGATTTGGTAGTCGTTGTTGTTTAGACCGGTGATATGGGCACCGGTAAACTTGACTATTTCGCGTGCAGGGCCACCAACACCACAGCCGACATCTAGAACATTCATGTCCTTGGTGATACCGGCCTGCAGGGCAAGGTAGTGCTCATGGCGGGCGATGGCTTGGTGGAAAGGCTCGCCATAGGCGAATCGACAAAAGTGAAATGAGGTGCTCCATCCGTACTCGTAAAAGTCGGTTGCAAGGTTGTAGTAACTAGGAAAATATCGTTAGTATCGAGAATACATATCTAATACTAGCCCTAGTTAAGGGCTAGATATTAATGATCAATATTTCGCAGGACATACTGTCGGGTCAGAGTTGCGTACTCCGCTTTCCGGGCCTAACAATCCCAAGGTGTTAGTGATGAGATTATTTCACTAGGGATGGACAGGATCAGACCTCGCGAATCGCACTTGTCTCATCGGTAGCTTGGTTGTCCCAATGTTTGAAGTACTCATCTATAGCAGCCTTCTGAGCGGTAGCATCCTTGCCGCGCATAGCGGCAAGGCCACCATTGGCCTTGGCCGACTTGCCGTGGAGGACCTTGTTGAAGGCAGCATCGCGTACGACATCCTCATGTTCCAAAGTAGAGGCAGTCATGGTGCAGAGAAGGAGTAATGCTTGGTGGGACTTTGAAGAAGTAGGAAGAGAAAGTTAAGAGTCTATGCAAAAAAAAGACAGAAAACGAAGACATGGTATATATAGTAAATTGAGGATACTAGAACAGCTTTCAAAAAATGACAAGATAAGGAAATTTGTTGTAGAATGGGAGTCTAGAGAAACGACGAATACATCCATGGATCCATGGATGGATGAGTGCAAGGCCAATTAGCCAATCAAATGAGAGTACATCTAATCACATTTTTTGAGGTGGTCACACCCTGCTCTTCGGCGGAACAGGCACTTTCCGAGTTATGGACGCGATGGTTAAATCGGATGTTGTAGCTCCCGTGCTCAAGTGCACGTGGGTAATTAGTCATGCGCATGTCCTATCCATGGATGAACGTTCCACTTTTATCGATTTCCGTGCCTTCCAAGGTTCGCTATTGACAATCGTTCTTGCCGTTCTGTCCTTTAGTACCGGCTTGCAATTGGCATTGACCGAAGTGGTGGCGCCAGACAGGTTAGACCAGATACAAAATAGAGAATTGAAGTAGGTCTGCGTTTCGATGACAATACAAATTCTATGAAGGGTTATTTATTGTGGCCCACTCAACCATACTTTGTATAATGCTCATGGTACCTAATAATGATTCCGCCAGGCATCGAGGCAGGTTTTTGTCACCCGCGCTTACAGGCACTGTTTGCACTGTAAGCTACTCAGTACTCGGATAATCCACTCCCTCAAGACATTGGTATAACTTAGTCCCGAGCAGACCTGGGTGCTTATATAATACTCAATGAGCTTACCTAGGTTACCTAGGTACCTAGGGCCGTGCTCGGATCTACCTAGGTGCTTAGTGAGCAAAAAGCGGCAAGGTCTAAGCACTAAAACGGAAAAGGAAGACCAAGAAGTGGCAGAGGAAATCAAGTACATACACGTAGGTACCTTAGTACTACATAGCCACAAAAGGGTAATCCCATAGAAAGTTCCATCGAAGTACGAACCTCACCTCACCCCTAACCCACCACATTGCCCGCACCAAGGTTCCAAGGCTATACACAACCTGGAACACCTATAGGTGCATTTATTATTTCCAGGAACAGCGGGCACTACATGGGTACTGTCTTGGCATATGTCACCCGCAACAATCAAAGAAACCAACAAGAGCTACTGGGCAAGGCGAACAGAGTTCACTGAGCAGGCCGAATCCCTCATTATCCCCGATTCACCCTCGCACCCGCGGGAAAAGACTGGAGCTAGACGCCCGAACCGAGGCGCAGACTCTGCAGAAGAAACTTGCCTGAACCAAAAACCCGGGCCATTGTAACTAATGACCCGTTCGTTCGACTACCGAATATAACTCCACCCGCCCACCCAGTAATAGAAACCCTACATTCAATATACGTGGCTCGCCTCAGGTGGAAGGAGGGCAACGCGCCTACAACCTCCACTATGACTCGATCACCTCCCGAGGACGATGTGGACCCAGTCACTAACTCCAGCGTTAATGGCTAGAGCTTCTGGATCTCTAGTATCCCGGCTCCCGTCGCAGATTACCATATCCCGATGCCCAGGTCGTCGGTTACTAGGCGCAGTTCTGGCCGATCACGACCCGGGTCGCGGGTGAACATGTCGGCATCAAATAGACGGGTGCCGCCACGTTGTTTCCCTCTCTCTGGCTGGTCGATTTGGCGTTCACTTCACCGCTGCTTAAGCACTGCCTGCTGCTGTTCGCTGTGTCCATTTGCCCGCTGGGTATCCTGCTCCCTATGTTTGGGGTTTCGACTCTGTTGTCGTTGTTTGTTGGCTGTCCGGGTCACACCTGTTCACCTTGGGCTTCGACCAGGCTTCTATACTTGGGCCTTCGGTGCTGTAATGGGAGCCCTGATTATGGGCGTCTGTGTGTCGGTCTTGCGATATAAAGATGGCCTTGTCCATGGCTGGTTTGGGGGTGTTCTCACAGTGCTTCATACAATCAGACTTTGGCTTGATATAACTATATTCACAGTTCCAATCCTTCGGTCAACATTAAAAAGTTTCAAGATCTCCACGATCAAAATATCACAGATCAAACTATCCTCTCTACCAATCGGTATATCCATTTGACACTTCACGACGTCACTATGTCTTTCTACACAATGTCAACCCCCATGTTCAACGCCATGTCCAATACCATGTCCAACAAGCTCTCGGATACCGAGGCCGACAGCGAAGGACAGAATTCAACTCCTCTTCCGTATGGCTGGCGCTTGCCCCAGGCTAGCAATTTTTCTTATGAGCATGCCATGGACATCCCGCCGATGTATCGTGGACGAGCAACTCTGGCTCCGTTCCCAGATGCCATATCTGCGCTCGCGCCCACGCCCGACTACCTGTCTACCGGAGCCCCAAGGCAGGTGGTATTATGGATGAGATGCTGCGGATGCAACAATCTGGTCAATCCTGCACTAGCGTCGGAGAATAAGTGTCCAATTTGCGCGCATACCGAGTGCGATTCCTGCGGCCAAGAGAATGTTCCCTAGTCTAGGATAGACTGTATGGGGGCTTGTTATGTTTGGGGTTTGGGGATTTACTTTCTTTCCGCTTTTTTCATTTCCTCTCTTGCATTTCCTTTCCTTTTCTTGCTTTTTGGTTGTCATTTTCATTATTCGTTTTCATTTTCCTTTTCCTTTTCCTTTTCATTTTCATTTTCATTTTCTTTTTGATTGATCGTTCTTTTGTTTATTGTCATGGGGCATTGGTGCATCTTAGGGTCTCGGGCAGTCTATAGACGATTTGCCTTGATCCTAGATAACGTTCGGACACAGCGCCGATGATGCGAACGATACGCCTGCCCAAACAAAAGTCACAAGCATTGAGGAGTCATATAAAGGGCATAGATAGACAGTTATGTGTTTGGAATTGCGAAATACTTTGCGGTATATATATATCCACCATATATATAAAGGGTGCCATATCACACCTGTAGACTTCTTAAATGTTCTCTTATTCCAAGATAGTAGACTCCTACTTGCGAAGGCGATAGATTATTAATAGAGATTGATTTATCTAGGAACCTGGCTAGACGTTGAAGAAATTGAAGAACCGATTCCAAATGCAGGGACAATGGATAGCCCGAACAAGTATAAAGATACGCTATGGCAGGTGGAGATTGATGGGGACTAAACTGATTACGAATATCCATGGAAATTTGCTTTTTCTCTTACACTGTTCTACTGGCAGGCTTACCTTCATGGGATGCCGAAATATCGAAGGTCAGTTTAAAGATATTTGCGCAGTTGCCAATGCGGAAATATATTGCTAGGGCAAAGGACTACATTGGCATTAGCCCTATAGACTTTTTTTTGGCATATACTCCTGCATTCTACTGCTTCTGTCTTCTATCATTGGATTAGAAGCAACGTATAAATATGGGTGGTGAAGGGGTATTGAGCAAGAAATCACTGAGTTGCCCTGAACGGATGGATTGTACTGGGGGAATATACGTATCTTCGCCCAAACTCTTTCCTTACCTCCTGGCTAAAGGTTCTAGTATCAACGTTGGATGCCGACTTCGGGAGGCATATACGTAATAACGACGACATTCAGCCCTATAGTTGCCCGACGAGGGACTTTCAGTCTATCGGAATATAAATTACCCTAATGCAGCCAGGTCAATAGTGTATACAGTGGGGACATATTGCATTAATTATAAAGGTATCCAAAACATGGACGAAGCAAGCGTGCCCCGAACTATTGATCGCTAGGAGATTTTTCCCGGTGGCTACGCCCCGAATGTGGGGACTGCGGAACAGCAGCCCCGTTCTCGGGCGGCGGGGCCAGTCCAGCCTCCAGCCGCAAGCGGGTCACCACGGGTCCCAGCGCAAAATGACTCTCCATGCTGCTGTGCTCGGCACACGGGCTCTTCTTGATCGGCAGCAGCCAATCGAAGATGTTGTATCCCATGACCTGCTGGAGATTTTTCAATGGGGTGCCTAGGTCGAAGGGATTCTCGCCCGGCAGAGTGTGGAGGATGGCGAAGACGTGGCGTTCGCTCGAGGAGGGGTTTGTTGTTTGCGGTTGGGTTGGAGTCGAGGGTGTTTGTAGTGGGTAGGAGACCATGCGGAATGTCGGAGCCCAGGGGGACTCGGCTACCCAGAGTCGTTCGAGGAGGTGTTCTGGGACACGGACGGCAAGGGTCCAGACGGCGCTGCGTCGGTTTAGGTTTTCGATTGTTGTGATATTGAATATGCCCATTTGCACTGAGCTCAGGGTCATTCCGGCGGTGAAGAAGGCGAAAAGGCCGCTCCTAGTGGTTTTTATCAGACTTAGTAAATCTCCCGAGTATCCTGTGTGTGGGCACTTACAGTCCAATGCAGACACACCAATGGGGGTTTACTCCTCCGGTCTGGTTGAAAGGTTAGTAACGGGCTCTTGGTAGAGGATTGGTATGGTAGCTTGTGGAAGTCTCACCTGGCGTCGGATCTCCGCTGTAAAATAAGCACACACTATAAGGGCAAAGGTACAGAATATACAAGTATAAGCAACGAATTGAATGAAGAATTTGAACGATGTCTCGGACACCACGCCTCCAACCCTGCATTCTGTCAGCTGGATACCGGTTTTGCGGAAAGTTGTTGTTATCATACCAAGGACAAAAATGATCCATTTTGCGCACACATCGACCCAACTCGCGGCAGTGGTGCGCCCTGTCCGTCTTGTACTGGGAGCACGTGGTGCACCACAGGGGCCGGCCATCCGCCTCGCAGACGAAGACATCTTTTGTGTAGAAGCTCTCCAACCAAATATCTGACTGAACCGCGGTGCCTACAGCAGTAGAGTTCGAGCCTCTCTCCACATCCGCGTCTGCCCGGATTGTCTTCTCCGGATCGGGTTTGCGCGTGCTTTTCTTTCCACGCCGGCGCTTCGATTGCTTTTCGTTCTCGTCATCTGCCACTCTTTGTTCACCGAGGGGAAGGTACCCTGGATTCCACAGGACTTGGTAATAAAGATGCAGGTATGAAACGACCATGGGGATTAAAAGGACGTAATAGATCGCGATGATCGCGGCGCCAGCGCCGACTCGGGGGCCTCGGTTATGGGAGGGTAACGGATGAATTAGATAGTCGACTAAGTTTCACATCGTTAGTTTCCTGACAAAGAAGTCGACCAAATCCAGGGAAAACTCACTGCATAATGGTTTCGTGACCGCATAGGAAGCGTATACCACAGCGCCGAGTAACACAGGCGGAATGAGCCTGGATACTACGACGTTGGCGCGCTTCTGCGCGGGAGACGCCATATATACGGAATCAATACAGCAATATCAAATGCATGGATTTTAATGAATGCCCTCGGGGGGACTGCAAAGGACCGGATCGAGTAGGGAAGGTCGTTGAACCAAACAGTGCAAACCTGACGTAATCGGAACTCTCTGCCCAGGTGTCCACAGGCCCGTGTCCCTGGGGTTCGTTCCAAGGGCGTTCCAAGGGTTCCCGTTTGGGTCCCAAGGATCGGGGCATCGGTAGAACCTTGAAAACACCCTGGGCTTGCCCTGGCTTCAACCTCAGCTATCGTGTACACACGGTAAATATCGGGCCTACTATTACTCATTCGATATTTCTCAGCTGCGACCGTCAGATAAGGCCTCGCAAATGTCAGATCACCTCCTCTAAACTCTTTTTAGATCTTGACGGTGTTACGGTTGTACTCGATAGAGCTCGATATAGTATCTGGAAAGGCACATGGCAGTGAGAATTTAAATTAGAAATCAGCCGTTGAGTTTCACAGCTTCTCGTAATCTGTAATTAGTAAGAAATAACCCAAAAAAAAAAAGTCCAAAACAACAATGATGAAACGAATTATTGATTTTTTTTTTCCCATCATATTCAGGTTGTCAGAAACTAAAGCCTGGGTGACTTAGGCAACACTCCTCAGGGCGCGGAAACTTGGGACACCTGACCCAAATGACTCTTTATTTTGCTTTTCGAAGCAGTCGGTGCCTGGAAAACCGGAAGAGTGGAGTATATTGTACGGCTTGGAAACCAATTGATCGGGTTCGTTTACCAAGGCATCAATGTCAAAAGGAATTCGAGAATTTAGACCGTTATTTCGGAGCATCCGAGTGACCAGAGCCCGTTGACGCACATACATTCTCCCGGGTAAGCCAGGCCATCCGAGACGGTGTGAGGATTTGCTTAGCCCTGGAGAATAGTGGACCCGTTGACTCAATACGCCTAATCTTCAAGATGATTCATAGATTCCTCACATTCTAGGCACAACTGGGGTGCTCTGGGCAATGACAGAGCCCCGGACTACACTAAGCCACTGCCCTGGGCAACCCATCTCGCGGGTGATGTGCAACTAAGGCCAGCTTTTACCCCGTCGCCCCAATAAGTGCCCGGGTAATGAATTCGGCCAATTACGATGTGGATCTCATGTCGCAAGGCAGCCTGGCCTGTTGACTGTTCTAGGAACGCTGCCTTGCGCTTCTGCTTCTATTCCATCTACTCTAGTTTCTTCACGTATATAGCTCTCGTGGATCCCCCATGCTGAAATTCAATTCCATTCTCAAACTCAATCAACACATCCAACTATCAGTCCAGCAA
Source organism: Penicillium fuscoglaucum FM041 (assembly GCA_000576735.1). Lineage (NCBI taxonomy): Eukaryota > Fungi > Ascomycota > Eurotiomycetes > Eurotiales > Aspergillaceae > Penicillium > Penicillium fuscoglaucum. The sequence continues at coordinate 52,253 of HG814256.1, read as the reverse complement.
GACCTTCCCGCTCTACAACTATAAAGACCTTCGACTCGTCTTCCACCAAGTCTTCCATCCTGTCTATAATATCAATCCAATCTCTCCAACCCATAACAACAATGGCATCTCTGTGGTATTGCTGCGGTTGCAACTTCGGCCCTCACAACTCGTCTCTCTACGACGCCTGCATCCAGTGTGGAAAAGTTCGTTGCGCTCGATGCGTTGACGAGAAGGTCTCCGACAGTATGAGCATTCACTCGCACTCCCACTCGCACTCCCACGACAGCAATCCGATCTCCGCGTACCCAACTGCTGTCTCATTGCACTCGCCTCGCACCCCAACCTTGAAGACCACAGCCATGCCCATAGTTGTACCAGAGCTTCCCGGTCTACGACCTCTACCACGGGCCAACTGCACGGGCATCTCGTCAGTCTCACTACCTGGAACGAGGCAGAACAGTCCGACCTACATGTATATCTGCTGCGGATGCGGAGACGGCCCTAAGATCTACAACATTCAACCCCAGTGCGTGTCATGCAACCACATGGCTTGCAACAATTGTGAGGAAGTCAAGTGAGACTTTTTGAAACGCCGTCTTGCGGGCCAAGACAGGGTACTACGAATACAATGGTAAGCGACTCCGATGCTCACTCAGCATTTCGGTGGTTCTTGAAGCTGACGGTTCGGCATAGTGATTCCGAACTCTACTGTTACTCTTTTTTTTTTTGGTATTTTCTTTTCCTTATTTCTTGGATGTTCTTTTTGTTATGCAAAGCGGGTTATGGGTCATGAGCATAATATGGTGTAATGCTTCTTATTTTTTTGTTAGACTAGAATTTTGTATACTTGCGGTTTCTTGATTTGGTTTAGCGCAAGGCCAGCGGGGCTGGATTCCCCTCTGTCTGCCTTGGCCCTTTTTGATTTTCCAGTTTCATTTTCATTTTGATATGTTTCTTTATATTTCTTTTTTGTTTATGGAATCAATATTTCAATATTATGGTTATTACAATCATCACTACCATTCTGTCTCGTTTATGCGCCAAGCAGTAGAGTCATCGTGATCTTCAAGGTATGCAGCAAACCCTGCTCTGAGCCTCATGGCCCCGGCCTCAGGCATCATGGTTGGTTGGAATAATTTGCGGCTCAGCCAAATATGGACCCCGCTATGCTGAGTTGATGTACTCTGTATGCAAGCCAAGATGAACTAGTCTGCTTCTCCTGTTCTTGTTACCGCTTTTTTGCTGTGGCATCTGCAGCAACAGCCCTATGGCCCATACTGAAAAAAGCGGTCTTGGTCCTCGGAAGCTAACACGGACGATGTCTATTAATCCTTGTGCTCCGCTTCTCTTTGACCTCGATCTTTTTTACCTTTTGTGACCCTTTAGACTTCACCTATTTACGGCTGATTTTCTTACTCTGACCTCGACTCAGCCCCCTATGGCATGTTCCATGATGTTATTCCCATTTCTCCATATCCCGTCTATCCCGTCTCCTAACTATGTCATTGTAGTAGCCCCCACCTGGGCACTTCCAGTTTGGACGTTGGGGCTGTGCTGGACTGTGCGCCCCGGACGGGTTTTGCTTGGCTCTTTTTCCTCTACTTTGTACGTGCGCGCTTGTCGTCCCATCACCCTGAAACTCCCCTGTAAAATTCGCGTAGACGCAAATTACTACCATATCCACAATTCATCTTCCCTATTGGTATTTTCCTTGGCTGTTTCCTCGCGCTTTCAATGTTTGCCCGGTCGCGGACTTCATCCTCGGGCGCTGGGCGCGGGGTCTTTCTCTAGCATGGCTATTATGGCTGAATGGCTATTATGGCTATATGGACCTACGATATACTCTATACTCCGTACACAATGTCAATATAAGGGGAGGAACATATGTAACTGGAAGCGAGGAAGCCCCGGGCCAATCAGTAGAAATCTGTTGAATCCAAGACATCCGGTCCGCTGGTCTGCCTTGCTTTGACTCAACTCGTATAGATCTGTTTCTACAATAGGAAAAATGTCATAGTTGCATTGCATCTTTGATTAGCAGAGATAATATTAAAAATATCAAACTCACTGTATGCACGCTATTATTTTACTATTATTATCTCTGAATTCCTGAATCTTCTTGAAACAGTCACACCAACCCTGGCCCCCATCTCCCCGATTCTGCACCCTATACTTAGCATCCACTAGCCGCAGGAACCCACATCCTCTTTCTTCTTACTTCGTACTTTGGACGGAAATGAGTCTTTTCCTTGTTCTGGGTCTAGACTTGTTTTTAAGATTTGACTGCTTTTCAAGCTGCATTTCTCAGCTTAGATGGTCACAGCTGAAAATATGTATCTAGCACATTTGGGGGCTAATCTCTTTGCAGATAGCACTTTGTCAAGATTATTGTTGTATTTTATTTTATGGTCTAGTCTATTCCCTTGGCTACGCATGAATGAGTCAAAGGTTTTAGCGTGTTTTTCAAATGGACATGGTATGGTGTATGTCGGAGATCAGATGGATTGAGTCAGAACTTATCCATAATCCGAGCCAGTTACAAGGGTACTTGGTGCTTATTTCGCTACTACCAAAGATAGAAAGAGATCAATAGTTGGATAAAAAAAAAGATACATATTGACTGATTGCTATGAATATGTTCTGAAACCCCACCGATATTCTAATGGTACAACCGCACCCTTCAGGGTGCAGATTAGCAGTAGAGCCAGAGCTCCTCCAGAGCTGAAACTGCCGAAACTGCCAAAGTTACGACCAGCAGCTGAGATGCAGACGCCCCAACACCCTTTTGTCGGGTCACTAGGCAATGAAAGGCCCAGAGCCTAAATTCAACAAAAAAAAAAGGAAAAAAAAGGACCCAAAGAGCGCGAGGCCCCCAATCGCGGAGATCGAATGCAATTGGAATGCAGGGAAGAAAACACCGAATCGGCTAATGATGCAGAGGAAAACCAGGTCATGAACGCGAGAACCTTGAAAAGAGGTGGTGGCATGGGATATTGTATTGAAAAAAATGGGTGGCATCATGGCCATGATGAGGGTTGTCTGAGTCCATGTGGTGTGATGATGTTTTTCCCCCGCCATCGAAGTTCTTTCGATGTCGGTGTTCACAAGACTGATGGAAGACAGCTCACCTGGAGAGGACTCTTAAAGGGTCCAATGAATGAGGGAGAATGTTACAGGGACAAGACACGCGACGGGTCTTGGAGGAAGCGCCTACGGTATGCGGCTATCTCAGAGGCCACAGTGTTGAAATCTTTCACCTTGTCACGCCGTAAGTCGTTGATGATCTCTTTCAGACCAGCGAGATATGTTTCTTTTTCTTCTTCGGTTTGACCCTCTCGAACAGAGCCCATCTGGACGAGAATCTTGTCGTCTGTCGAGGTTAACGGCTCTGTGGTCAGCATTCGAACAGGGCAAAAAGAAAAAAGAGATGGCAAACGAGTTGGAAGGAAAGGACGCAGAGGCAAGAGACTAAGGCAGTAGAGCAATAAACAGAAAGTAGAAACAGACTAGATAGTGCAATACGCCGGTGGGGGAGCTCGAGGACGAGGTGGGGTGTTGCACGTTGTTCATGTCGACGCACCGCTTAGAGTCATGTCTCGAAGATGCTGAAATTCGCAGGATCGGTCATTGCAGACACCCCCGGCCAACTCATATGGACACATGTATTTCATGGAATCGATATTATGACTGTAAGTTAGCGAGCGGTAGCCACTCGGAACGTCTTCGGCATAATGCGGGTGGTAGCGATAAGCCTTGAAAGTTCGCAGTGGGCTGGTGTACGGCGTGAATCTTTGCTCCGAAATAGCGGGCGATGCTTCAGTCTAGATAGGGGTTAGTATGGGGTCACCAGAAACGTGCTCTGAAAAGGGGTAGTGTTCATACGCCGGGAGCGCCAACCTGCAAATCCGACCGAGGTAATGGGTCTGACATCTGAGGCGTGCTGGTTAGTTCTTCATCAGCTTGAGTCAAGTCAAATGATGGTGCCGAGACTGCCGTGTTTTCTACGAGACCGGAAAGAGCTGGGCTGAATGGAGGAGGGCTGTAACTGGAGCCTTCAGACTGTGCTTCGGCATCAGGCTCTGGGGGCTCATAACCGTCGGATTCCGCAGACTCTTCACGCTGAGATTGTTCGCTAAGGGGATGTTGAGAAACGTATTCGTCGGCAGAAGCCGCACTAGGATGAGTGATGGCAGAGGGCGAGCTTCGAGACGTCGATCGCTCTGAAGAGTCAACCTCCATGGGCTCTGAGAATGAGGGCACAGTAGTAGGATCGAGATCGGCTTCAGCGGGCGAAGTAGCAGGTTCGTCCTCACTCTCGCTGGACGAATCGGAACTATCACTGCTGCTGTCATCAGATTCTTGCATAGCAGACCCAGCTGAATCGGACTCGAACGAAGCCGATGCCTGTGCTGTGCTGTCGATTATACCGTCTGCCACTTCCTCAACATGGGATTCTTCAACCGGTTCTCGAGTGGCCGCGCCTTCGGCTGATGCGTCTAGTTGGGCAACAGGGGCAGTCGGCATAAGCGTATCAGGGGCGGGCGTCGTCGGTTTAGTAATTGAAGAATCTGGGTAATGGTTAGTTGAAGCGCAAAATTCTCTCTCGAAAATACTCAAGAACTATTATGTCCCAGCAAGCGACAGACAGAGAAAGGAAAGATCGAAAGAACATTACCTTCTTCAGAAGTAGCTGCGACCACGCTGGATTGTCCACCGGATGATGACGATGCCCCAGACTCATCCAAGGTGCGAGGTGACTGGGTTCGGCTGACAGCGAGCTTTGATTTCCTTCGTAGCTCCAGCTCCGCAATCTTGCGGCGCATAGCTTGAATTTCCATATCTTTAAGCCGAATATCCCCTTGGTCACTGAGACTGGAAAGTCCTTGTGGTGTAGCTGTCGAAGCCCGGGTTGCAGGAGGATTTGATTGGACAGTAGGCTTCACAAGGCTCGAGGTCACTATCGGCACTGGTTCCCGCTCTGGGCTCGAATCCAAATCCATGTTGTCATCCTCATCATCGCCATAAAGTGATTCATCGTCGCTGATTGCAATGATGAGTTTATCGGTAGGGTCGAACCGAGTCGCAGCCGGGTTAAAATGCTTCTTCGGAGGTGCAACTGGCTCATCAAAGTCGGACGCCCGCGGCCGCTTGCGTTGGGAAGTTCGAGACATAGGTGTCGAGTCAGAGTCCATCACATGTACCGGGTCAGAGGCAAGAGGTTCATGTGGCTCCTGCTCCAATCCGGTCATGAGAAGTCCTGGAAGGCCGGCAGAGCGACGAGATTCGGGCACAGGAGGTCGAAGAGGAAGCGGGTGTTGAATAGCTGGCGCCGGAGATTCCAACTGGACGGGTGGCAGATTTGCCTGAGCCAGTTTCTGGGTCTTCAGCAAAGTCTGTCTTTTGAGTTCTTCAATCCGCTGCCTTGCCAGCTCCGTCTGGGCTTTGCTCTTTTCCTTCACGAGAGCTTCCTTTGAAACCAGACGGGCTTCATCAACTGGTATAGCGGGAGGAGATTTTGCACTGCCAGTGGGTGAAGTCTCTTTGGATGTCGTCTTGGCAGCTTTCTCAGCCAACATCCGGGCGATCAGTTCCTTTCGCTCCAGAGGCTTGCCAGCTTTGGAAGGAGGAGCGGCGGATGGGGCAGAAGGTTGGGGCAGTGGCAAATCCGACTTCGTGGTGCTGTGAGTCTCCTTCACTATATTGGTCACCTCAGCGGGGCTGCTAGATCCTAATCCCTTGCTAGCAACTACAGCCGCGGCGGAGGCCTTCTCAGGAACTGGTGGACCTTGCACAGGTGATGCGGTGACCTTGATGCCAACTTCCTCGTAAAGGCGTTTCAGGATGGCAGGGTTGATACCCTCTGCTACTAGTTCATTGTAGCGGATGTTATGGGGCGCCAAGCTCAGCAACGCGCCTTGGGCTTGAATTCGTAGCTGCGCCGCGGATTTCCGAGGTGGAGGGGCGGGAACAGTTGCAGGTGGGTCCTGCCGCTGAGACTGCATAGCATGGTGGACGATGCTTGCGTCTGCGGATACTGACAAAGGAGGGTTGTATGCTGCATGTTATTAGTGAAACATAATCAAATATGGGGAAGCATGGGTGTAATACGTGACCCACTACTCCTAGCGGATTGTGCACTAGAAGATATGGTTTCTCCTTCTTCAAGGTCCAAATACTGGCGCGTAGACTTACGCGTCGTCGGCTGTAGTGATTTTTCATCCGATTCCTCACTAACTTCGCCCTCTTCACGGTGATTATCTGCCTGAACTGGGGCGTCTTTCAGTTGTATGGCTTCGGTTGATCGTTGGTGTGAGGTATGTCCATCTAGACCCTGATAGGGCATGGGGGGATTTGAGGACCCTGTTGGGATAGGGGGATAGCTCATCGGAGCAAACGGCATTGGAGGGAAGGGAGGCGGAAATTGTGATGCGTCGAAGTGGTTGAAGAAGGGAAACGGAGGCGGAACGAATGCTGAGTTTCCAGCGCCATTTGAACCTGGCATTCGCGAATTTGCGTTGACGCCTGCCATGTTATAGTCGAAGGTCGGTACAGGATTTGTCGCCAGTGGCTGGTGCATTTGAGAGTAGTCTGAACTGACTGGAAAGTTCGGGGGAATCATCGAAGGGTATGCAGGAGGCCATTGTTGTGCATAATTCGGATGGCCACCATATGTGGGAGGTTGGTCGGACATGATGGTGTTGTGTGCAGGAATGAAAGAGATGTATTCTCTACGATTCTCAGAAGCGAAAGGCTGGAGGAGAAGAGAGGTCGCGATTTCAAAGACCAAATCTCATGATGCCTTGAAGGATTAAGCAGGTGGAGAGAGGTACCGGTAGTGCTCGAGAAAAGGATACGCAGAAGTTGAATTTAAGAGCCACTGTGCGGTATGATAATGATCTTTTAGCGATCTAGAAACAAGAAAGGGTCGTGCGACTGTGAATTCCAGCTTATAGGGGGGGAAAGAGATGGATAAAGGGTTTGAAGTCAAGGAGAATTGAGATACGCAGTCGTCTCCAAGGTCTAAGCGCCTTCATTGACAAAAATGATCGAGTATTTCACGTGATATATGCACGGGCCACTTGCGATCGGCGGGCGCCCGAGGAACGAAGAGTAAACAAACATGATGGATATTGGGGTGCGTCACTTCGAACATCTTGCCTTTTCTTCCAACTTTTCGTCAACTCCACACCTCTCCTAATTGTATTCTACTTGGTTTCTTTTGTCTCGGGCGTCCTATTACACTCACCTCCCCCACACTTACAGCTCAAATTGCGGAGATAGTCTTGGCTATGATACCGACTGCTGCGCCCAAATAATGTCCCATTGAACTACGATCACAATGCTTCCCTCCCAGTTGAACGGCTCGCCAAAGCGTGCGAGCTTATTTACCCGCCCATCGTCTTCGCAAGGAACACATTCACCACAGGCGAGGCCCAAATCGGCCATCATTACGCCATCTCATGGGCTGGAGTCTGCGAGAGGTCATCTGCGCAACACATCCGTGTCACAGTTGTCGCCAACTTTATCACTAAGCGGAAATCGTGAGAGATCGAACTCTGCAAAGAACAGCCCTTCCTCCGGAACATTCGCGCCAAGCTTTATCAAATCCGAGGAATTACGACGGGGAGCGGATCAGATTCGTGGACTCGAAGGAGAAAATGACTTTTCTGGGAACAAATATGTGTGGTTACGAGACCCTCAAAAGGCCTTCGTCCGGGGGCTGGTTTTGGAGGAATCTGAAGGAGGGCAGCTGTTGGTGCAGACCGACGATGGCGACGTATGGATGTAATCCAATTAAGAAAGATATAATGAGCTGACACTGTAATAGCAACGAGAACTGGATGCGGACCAGGTCGACAAAGTCAATCCTGCCAAGTTTGACAAGGCAGATGACATGGCAGAGCTCACCCATCTGAACGAGGCATCTGTGGTGCATAACCTGCACACCAGATATCAGTCAGACCTAATCTATGTTCGTCACACCTCCAAACATGCACGTACCATTCCGTGATTTTGACTGACTTGATGACGATATAGACTTATTCTGGACTTTTCCTAGTAACGATCAACCCTTACTGTCCACTACCAATCTACACCAATGAGTACATCAAAATGTACAAGGGCCGAGGGAGAGAGGAGACCAGACCCCATATTTTTGCCATGGCGGATGAGGCCTTCCGGAATCTTGTCGAGGAGGGCCAGAATCAAAGCATTCTCGTAACAGGAGAGTCTGGCGCGGGTAAAACTGAAAACACGAAGAAGGTTATCCAATACCTCGCTGCCGTCGCCACTTCTGATACGCCTTACGGCCGGTCTGCAGCGAAGCAACTCACCGGTCTTTCACAACAGATTTTAAGAGCCAACCCTATTCTCGAAGCCTTTGGTAATGCGCAAACGGTCCGGAATCACAACTCCTCCCGGTTCGGAAAGTTTATTCGCATTGAGTTCTCGCGCTCAGGCCAAATTTCTGGAGCTTGGATCGATTGGTTTGTGCTCGAGAAATCACGAGTTGTCAAGCCAAACCCCAACGAGAGAAACTATCACGTTTTCTATCAACTTCTCCAGGGTGCAGACCGCAAAACACGCGAGAAGCTTCTTCTAGCGGACCTTCAGATCGAGGATTTTGCCTATACGAGAGATGGAAATGATTCCATTGTGGGTGTGTCTGACCAGGACGAATGGAACTCGTTGATCGAGGCCTTCCATGTGATGGACTTCGACGAGGAGGATCAGCTGTGTATCCTGCGGACCATTGCGGCTGTCCTGCACCTGGGAAATGTGGGTGTTGCGAAGGCGAGTGTGCGCGCCGACCAGGCAACCCTAGCGCCTGAGGGCTACTCCAGCATGGAAAAAGCTTGCTACCTTCTTGGCATTGAGCCTGAAGCTTTCGTCAAGGGTCTCCTACATCCACGCGTTAAGGCCGGTCGGGAATGGGTAGAGAAGGTCCAGACGCCAGACCAGGTACGCATGGCCCTAGATGCCCTCTCTAAGGGCATCTATGAGCGCGGATTTGGAAATCTTGTCGCTAGGATCAACGGTCAGCTTGGCCGCTCGATGGCCAGCGACAACAAATATTTCATCGGGGTCCTTGATATTGCTGGATTTGAGATTTTCGACAACAACAGTTTCGAGCAACTTTGCATCAACTACACAAACGAGAAGCTTCAGCAATTCTTCAACCACCACATGTTTGTTTTGGAGCAGGAAGAATATGCGAGGGAGCAGATTGAGTGGCAATTCATTGATTTCGGCAAGGACTTGCAGCCAACGATTGACCTCATCGAGTTGACCAACCCCATTGGAATTTTCTCTTGTCTTGATGAGGATTGCGTGATGCCCAAGGCCACGGACAAATCATTCACTGAAAAACTCCATGGCCTTTGGGACCGCAAGACTCCAAAGTACCGCGCCTCTCGCCTCAATCAGGGCTTTATTCTGACCCATTACGCCGCAGAAGTTGAGTACAACACGAGTGATTGGCTTGAGAAGAACAAGGATCCGCTGAACGACAACATTACACGCCTATTGGCTGCCTCGAAAGCACCGCACGTAGCGCATCTGTTTTCTGACTGTGCAGACTCCGAAGAGGATGGTATCGGAAACCACCCCAGAAGCCGTGTCAAAAAGGGTTTGTTCCGAACAGTGGCTCAAAGGCACAAGGAACAACTATCTAGTTTGATGGCTCAACTCCACTCGACCCACCCTCACTTCGTCCGTTGTATTCTACCTAATCATAAGAAGCGGCCAAAGATGTTGCACGCTCCATTGGTCTTGGATCAGCTACGATGCAACGGTGTCCTGGAGGGCATCAGAATTGCTCGTACTGGATTCCCAAACCGCCTGCCATTCACAGAGTTCCGACAGCGCTATGAGGTCCTTTGCCAAAACATGCCGAAGGGGTACTTGGAGGGACAGAGTGTTGCTCGTACTATGCTGGAAAAGCTCGGCATGGACCGGGGCTGGTACCGCGTTGGTCGGACCAAAGTTTTCTTCAGAGCAGGTGTTCTGGCCGATCTAGAAGAGAAACGCGACCAACTCATCCGAACTATCATGTCCAAGTTCCAGTCTGTGGCACGAGGATTCGTTCAGCGCCGCATTTCCAATAAGCGACTGTACCGCGCGGAGGCAACCCGGATCATCCAGCAGAACTTCCACGCTTACCTGGACTTGAAGGGAAGCCCATGGTGGCGCATGTTCTCAAGAATGAAGCCCCTACTGGGCGACACGAGAAATGCGAAGGAAGTCAAAAAGCGTGACGACAAAATCCAACAACTCGAAGCCAAGATGAAACAGGACCTTGCGGACCGCAACAAGCTCGACGAAGAAAGACGCCGGACAGAGATCGAGATTCAGAAGATACAGCATACTTTGGAGAGCGAGCGTGCACTTGCATTAGACAAGGAAGAGATCTTCAGGCGACTGCAAGACCGAGAAGTGGAGCTCGCTGACAAGCTTGCCGGTGCAATCGCCGACCAGGAAGGCCTCGAAGAGCAACTGGATGAATTGGTCGATGCGAAGAGGAAAATCGACGACCAGCTGCAACTTCGAATTACCCAGCTTGAACAAGCCGGTCTGATCATTCAGCAACTCGAGTCAGAAAAGAACAGTCTGCAATCTCAAGTGAAGGAACTTGACAGCAAGCTTTCTGAAACGGAGATCCAGTTCTCTGGCAAGAACGACCAAATTCAAGAACTAGGCCAGGAGATCAAGATGCTCCAAAGCCACCTCAGCTTGAAGGAGCGTAAGCTGCAAGATTTGGAAGCCAAACTGTTGAAAACCGACCAAGACCTTGATATCAAACTCGCAAACACTTCCAAGGAACTCGACAAATCCAACAAACAAATCCGTGATCTCTCCGAAGAGAACAAATCAATCCGTGATCAGATTTCCGAACTCTCGAGTACTTCTACAGGCTATGAAGACCTGCTTCGTCGAAAGGAGAGTGAGATTGCAGTTCTTCGAAATGACGTTCAAAAGCACGAAGAAGAAAAGCGAAGCGTTGAGTCTGAAAAGACTTCCCTTGCGGCACGCCACGACAACATGCAATCTAGGCTCCGTGAGGTACAAGCCGAGAGAGATGCCATGCGCTCTGAACAAACCCAACTTCAACGGGAAGCCGCGGACCTCAAGAATCTGCTTGAGAACAAGAGATCCGAGGATGCCGAGGCTGGAGAGAGCAGGAAGCTGCTAGAGCAACAGGTAAATGACCTTAAGAGCCAGCTCTTCCAGGCCCAAGCCGACCTCAGCCGAGAACGCCAGTCACGAGATGACGTGCAAATGCTTTCCGAGCACAATCTTGCACAGTTGACCCAAAAATACGAGACACTCAACGACTCTAAGATTACCATCGAGAAGGAGATGTACATCCAGCAAGATAGTTTGCGTCGCGCTACGGAGGCGCGAGTTGCGGCAGAATCAACAAGGAAAGAACTGCAAGGCGAATTGATCAAGCTCCGCGAGAGGTTCACGGACGCCGAGACTGCCCGCATGAATGCCGAGGCCGAGATTGAACGAAAGATCATGAGCCAGGCTGAGGAGCGCATGACAAGTTCACGCAAGGACCTTGAGGAAAAGGCTCGCCAGCTTGAAGAGGTTGAGACAGAACGATCACACCTTTCAGGCCGGATTCAAGAGCTCATGCATTCGATATCTGAATCCGACAACTTCCGGCTGCGCCATGATCAGCACAAGGAGCGTCTTGAACGAGAGCTTGTGACTCTCAGAGGCAGGCTGACGGCGTCCGAAAACGATAACAAGTCGCTTTTGACCAAGATTCAGCAAAAGAACCTTGACATTGCCCGATCAAACTCGAAAGCCAGTGATAGCAATCGACTCCGTTTGACCAACCTTCAAAAGGAGAAGGCCAGGCTCGACGAGGAGACCAAGAAACTCAGTCGTCAAGTGGAAGATTCGCAGGTCATGATTACATCCTTGGAGAAGCAGAAAGAAAAGTTGTCGTTGAGCTTGGAGGATTTGAACCATGAGGTCAATCGCGAACACAAGACCAGTCGTAATGCTGAAAAAGCTGCTTCAACAGCGAATCTGCAATTAGCAGAGGCCAATCGGAAACTCGAAACCGAACGACAACTACGCAATCAAGCCCAAGCTAATACCCGTCAAACACAAGGTACCCTTGATAGAGCGAACAAGGAGATCGAGGACTTACACCGTCAATTGATTCTATTGCACAAAGTCTTCGAGCCTGAGGCCACTGAACCAGCTCAGTCCTGGGAGGCTGTTCAGCCACACCTCTCCAAGCAAGTTGATCTTGCCCAAGTCCTTGAAACTGTTCAAAACAAGCTTGGAGTCACCGAGGAGAAGTACGCGAGAGCGGAGAGCCAGCTTGCGGAAATGCGCCGACGCCACGCGGATGAGATGAAGGAGCTCGATACCAAATATTCATCTTCCAAGCGCGCGTTGCTCGAGGAGATTGATCAAAATGAAGTGGCCAATAACCGTACTCCGGCTCACCTCCGAAAGAACTCCGAAAATGCTGCTAAGAAATACTCTAATCCCACCACGCCCAACCGACGCTACAATGTCTTCGAAGCACCAAATGACTCCGCGCGGTCCGACCGAACAGTGGATACACAAGGCTACCAAAGGCGCATGGATACGGCAGCCGAGCTGGAAGAACTTCAGAATAAACTGCAGATGACCGAGATGCAAAACAAGCACCTCCAGAGCCAGCTTGGACGCTCCACTCCCACCGCGGATATCTGGCAGGATGACAGTCCTTCAATTCGTCGCATGCAGCTTCTGGAGCGAGAGAATGGCCGTCTTCACGACCAACTGGATGACTCTTCGAAGAAGGTTTCATCATTGGAGCGTAGCATCCGCTCCGGAGAATTGTCCCTCCGCGACGTTCAAGCTAAATCGCACGAAGAACTATACGACCTTATCAACTCCCAAGAGCAATCTAGGCGCTCACTCCTCAAGGTTCACAATGAAACTATGAGTGAGTTTGGCGATGCCAAGGCTCACTTCGAAAAGTTGAAGCGTGCTAGAGCGACGTTGGAGGTCGAACTTCGTGATGCCCGTTCCGAGACCCAAGAGTTGCAAGTTGGCAGAGAGCAAGATGCAGTTAGCCGTAACCAGCTTCTTCAAGAATTCTCAGACCTCCAGATTCGCCTAGATGCCGAGTCGTCGAGGTCAGCTGATCTGGAGTCAAGCCTCATGCTGTACAAGAGTCGCTCCGATGAATACTTCAACAAGCTCGAGCAGGCCGAAATTGCGGTTATGAAGGCTTCACGCGCCGAGCAGTTCGCTAAGTCCCAAGGACAGGAAGCCGAAGAAACCTGCGCTCAGATCATGTCCGAGCGCAAGGAGATGGATGCGCTTGTTGAAGACTTGCAGCGACAGGCACAGTCCCTCGAGGCTCGGATGGAGGACCAAGCTGCTGAGCTCCAAGGTGCCTTGCAGGCTAAGCAACGTCTTCAGAATGAACTCGAAGATTACCGCAACCAGCGCGCCATTGATCTTGAGGACAAGGAGACCTCCATGGAACAAACCCGGCAAAAGTACCAGCGAGAGTTCTCTACTCTTAACAACGAACTCGAGATGGAACGTGAGCGTGTCCTTAACGGCCGTGGAGAGACTTCCCGTCTCCGTGAGGAGTTGGAAGATCTTCGCAGCAAGTGGGATAACGAAGTTCTCAATAGCTCAACATGGGCCAAGGAGAAAGCTCGCATGGATGTTGTTCTGCAGGATGTCACCAACTCTCGCGATGAAGCTGTCAACGCACACAACGAGGCTCAGAGCAAGGTTGTTTCACTTTTGTCCCAAGTGCGCACCCTTCGGACCTCCGTTGAGGATGTTCACGCAGAGCGTGACCTGCTTCTGAAGGACAAGAAGATGCTGGAAGGCCGATTGGCCGAAGCTGGCGAGCGACTTGAGGACCTTGCCAAGGGCGAAAGCCCCTCTATGCGGAACGCTGCCAGTATGGACCGTGAGCTTCTTGAGCTCAAGTCCAGAATTGCGCAACAGGAAGATGTTTCTGCTGCCGCGGTTGGCAAGATGCGCCGCGCAGACGCCCTGGCAACGGAAATGCAAAAGGAGGTCACTGCTGAGCGGGAGGCTAACGCCCAGCTCTTCAAGGACAAGGCGGCAGTTGAGAAGCAGCTGAAGGAGGCTCAACTCCGGTGTGTTGATCTTGAAACCAAGAGCTATTCTTCTGGTAGCCAGGACGTTCGCTTCTTGCATAAACGAATCAAGGAGGTAAGTTAAACCAGCTCTATGCCCTATCTTTGTGAGCTTTGTACTAACCTGACCGTTTAGCTTGAAACCCACCTGGAAGACCAGGAGAGCAAGCACAGCTCCGAGCAGCGCTCGCTTCGCAATGTTGATCGCACTGTCAAGGACCTCCAATCCCAGATCGACAGGCGAGACAAGATGAACACCCAGCTGAATGACGATGTCAACAGAGCTCGCGATAAAATTGAACGGCTCCTTCGCAACATCGAGGAGCTCCAGCATAACGACTCGGACGCCCAGCTGCTGGCCCGCCGCGCCGAGCGAGATCTCCGCGAAGAGCGTGAAAAGGCACTGCGTCTGGAACGTGAGCTGGAGGGCTGGAAGGCCTTGCGCGTTGAGCGAGGCAGTACTATCGGGCGTGGTCCCGTAGCTTTCAGTGATGCTGGAAGCCGTCGTGGGAGTGCTGCCTATGGCTCTAATGACATTCCCCAACGGCAACCTAGCAACACCAAGGGCTTTTTGTGAATAGGGCTTGAGTTATGTTTAGCAGGCTGATCCTGCCCGGAGTTGTAACATTGGTCATGGATGGATGTTTTGTGTTAATGAGGTTTATTTGCATTTGGGAAAGGGATGTTCCAGTCTTTTCTGCTGGCCTTGGGCTTGTTAATATTGTTTGAAAGGCCAAGCTTTTGTCCCTTGGTGTGTATTTTCCGGCGTTCATTTTTGTCTCACGTTTGTGTTTATGAGTAAATATGCTCTACGGGTGGACCAGGCTATCTACAATGACGAGAATGTAACAACTCACCAAACCCTCCATTTCATTTGTCTTCAGTTCTCTTGTTCAGATAGGTTGTAGTATTTCTTGACTCAATTATAGGCAGTGCATCTTTCCGGAGAGACCACACCAACCCATTCCTTTTCTGTTTCCGAACCTGTAATAATATATCTTGCTAATTATTTCCCTCCCCAGGTTGTCCGAAGTGAGGAATCTCGACGTGGACTCATGTATAGTGGACGTAGAGAATATCATCAAATACAAAAGCTGTACTGGAACTGCTCCGATATTCGGATTTTTATTAGTGAGACCGATATTTCTTGAATATCCGTCAAACCTACATAGTACCACCCAAAATGCTTGCTCACATTGCCTATATTCTTCAGAGCAATACAACTCAATACTATATAAATTCTCCATATTCCGACCTACAACGTGGACAGCGAGTCAAGTAGAAAACCCTAGTTAGTTGTCTCTTATGACGTAACCTGTTGGTTGTGAATAAACATAGTACAGGCGAAAGACTATGGGAATATTTGTATTTTTTTTTTGTGGGAGAGTTAAGAAAGCAAACGATACGTTCTAAACCGTCACCAAACCAAATATATGTGACTGTTCAATGGTTGATTGACATTGAAGACAAATGGAAAAAAGGCACGTGATATCCGCGCGGCTAAGCGGCAATTAGCGCGCGACTTCACTTCAAGCTGTCAAGCTCATGATTTCCTCTCCGGATTTCTTCCCTGCCAACGCCCACGATACCCGACTTCTTCGGGTCGCTGACTTGGTCAATTCCTCAAAATGGTGAGCCTCACCCTTCTCAACTCAAACCCACGAGGAAATCTCTGTATCCGAGTCGAGTCACATTTTGCTAACCCAAGCCCCCGCTATGTAACAGGCACGCAACAGTGAAAAAGCGCAGTCGATGCTGTTCCGCTTCCGAGCGCAACAAGCAGCTGACCTCGGAATCATTGATATCTCGCGCACACGACGCCCCAAGGCCATCACATCCGTCAACACGGTGCCAGAATGCGAGCGCTGGCGCGGACAAGTCGTCAATGAAATTTCGCGCAAAGTATCACGCATCCACGAGCAAAGTCCGAGTGACTATCAGATCCGCGACCTCAACGATGAGATCAATAAGCTCATGCGCGAGAAATGGGCGTGGGAAATGCAAATCCGCAACCTGGGCGGACCGAACTACATGCGTGGATCGAGCAGACTTTACGACGATGAAGGGCGCGAGATCCCCGGTGGAGGCAGAGGCTATAAATATTTCGGCCGTGCCCGGGACCTACCTGGTGTCAAAGAAATGATCGAGGCTGCAATTACTCGCGCGAAAGGACCGGCGGAGGAAGAGGCTATGTCTGGCCGCGGTGGAGATATTGCGACGAGGAAGGTTGATGCCAACTACTTCGGCTATGGTCTTGATGAAGAAGATGGCACGTTATTGGCATATGAGAAGCAGAAGGAGAAGGAGTCTGTTGAGCACCTGCGTCATCAAGGAGAGGATGATGCCGAAGATGGCTGGCAATCTCTGCCTGGTGATGCGGGCGACGGGGTGGAATGGAGACTGCCGACGCTGGAAGAGGTCCAGGAAGAGCTTGTGGATAGGCGGCGCCGCCGCCTTCTAGACAAGATCTCTTGATTTAGACATTGCGTCCAAGATTCCTTGCTTCCATTTCTGTCCTTTGCTTGGGTTCGGCGTTACGGGTGCTTCTGCAAAATCTTCACATTTCAAGCATCATGCTCCGTTTGTTCGTAATGACATCACTTGATTATTATTTCCAAAATATCCACCAATATTCCCAGGGCAGATTCCTTATATATACAGTAATGTTACAGATCGCTAGTTGCATCCGGTTTGTTCTTTCGAGTCGTCCTTTCCACCCTCAAGGCCTGCGTCATGCTCATGCGTGGTGTTTGCGTAGGATCTTCCCGTCGTTGTTGCTCTGCTTCTAGGTCATCCACCAAAAATCGACCAAGCTCTCCTTGCCTCCACTTCTGAATAAAAAGAAGTGCGGCCCCATCCATCATTGGCACTCCGCCCTTTGCAAGTAGACCAGTTTGGCGCGCAAAGCTTTCAATTAACGGGACCACATCATTCGTGGGTTCCGACCAGCGCTTGTATACTGTCGGATCATTCAAGTTTATATGATACAACAAATAGTCCGCGAGGGTGATGGCCGAAATGACATTGTCCTTCACACAGCCACAGAGAGCCAGCTTGAGCATATTCTCCGCCTCCGGGACATACGGCATAAACACTCCCGGCGTGTCCAAAACGTAGACATGTGACCCGTTTTCGCGGTCAATGATTTTCACCTGCGTGGCTATCTTGCGTGTGATACCGGGCTGCTGTCCGGTTTTCAAAGCCTTGGCTTTGCCCGTTCCTGAGTTGCGTAGGTTGTTGATCAGTGTTGACTTGCCAACATTGGGCATTCCGACAACTAACACTCGACAGCCTACTAACTTATCGGGAGCTTCGGCATCGGTTCGAAGGTGTTTGATGATCTGGCTGACATCTGGGCGGGAGGATGAGCTTGTGAAGAACACGGCACTCTTTGGATCAAAACTTTGCAATTTGCGTTCTGTCTGCGGCTGTGTTAGCTGATATCCAACAACGTCCTACTATCTGACTCCATTGTAGAGAAAAAATACTTACTATTTTCTGGGCAGATGATTTGGGAATGCTTCCCAGATCTCTTTTAGTGTAAACAACCAGTCGGCGCATCTTGCCCAAAGCTTCCTCGAACATCGGGTTGATCGAGGTCACGGGGGCTCGGTAGTCACGACACTCGACAACATAGTCGATAGTGGAGAGCATGCTCTTCATCTTGGTCAGACCAGCCCTGTGGTGTCCTAAGAAGTAGGACCTTGGGATAGCCCCATAATGGGGGAATGCATTGCGCGGAACGAACTGGGCCATTGGAGCTCGTTGAAGGGAGAGTGTTGTTCAGTCCGGTGAAATACGATTCATTTTAATCGGAGCAGTGGACGATCGGTCTGGAGGGACTGGATGATCGAAGAAATAAAATAGCTGGTCCGCGGAAGGCAACAAAAAGCCCGTCAAAATGTCCAAGGCGGTAGGGCGGGCGGTGAACATTACGTCGACGTGAATCATGTCGGTATGATTGCAACAACGTACATTACTTATGATGGCTAGGGCTTTATAAGCCTCTTCAGACAGATAGATTGTGACTTCATAAGGTAAAGAGTCTGTTGCTTAGCGCCCACACACGTCCACCCCATGGCACTTGAGATAGCATCCATCTCTTTAGGGCGCATAGAAGCCCTAAGTTAGCAGCTATAACTTTACCCTGGGCAAGATTAGCAAGAAAACGACTTCATTTGAGTTGTTCTCTTCTAGAAGATTACCCACGAATAATTAAGGGGATGTTTTCGCTGGCCTTGGAAACGTCGTCCGCTTAGCCTTTGGCTTTGGTGGGAACCCTCCTATAGGAAGCCCTTCCTCCGCGCGCGCTAGGTTCATCTTGGGCTTAACAACATCCACTCAAAAATCTCTCTAAATGCTCCACCAAGTGGACAATTTTTGGGCTTCCTCCACCGGACTCTAGTCAAATCGCCCATCTCGCCTGGCGTATGTTGATTATCTGGCTACTGTGTGCCATAATCCATTGATTATGTTGGCAGCCCCGGCTCAGGTTTTTGTCAGATGACTTTTGCCCATTTTCTACGGGATATGGAAATTAAACAAAGCCTTATAGATATCTATTACATATTACATATTACCCAATTATTATCTGTTGTACATTGTCCCATGTCCCATATCCCATATCCCATATCCCATGTCCCATATCCCATGTCCCATGTCCCATATCCCATAATCCCACCCCATCGCAATGCTGTTTCCATAAACCTTTCCAACCATAGGCGCCAGTAAATAGAAACCGTGGTTCGATACAAACCACCTTAGTAGAGTGCTCTCAAAACCTCAAGCCTTAACTTGCACCCCGTGGATTCTGAGCATGTGGTTCTTCAGGTTGACCCTTCGTTTCAAGCGCCTTTTACAAATTTTGCAGGGGAAAGAACCCTGGTGGTGCTTTTCCTTAACATGGCGAGTCAGCGATCTTTTGGCCGCGAGGGTAGATGTGCAGCCGGGCCAAGTACATCGAATAACGGCGTCTGGATTACTAAAATAATTGCATATTCTTAGCTAGTGATTCTCTTTCCTCGTACGAGACTGGGAGGTTGATAACTCACTCTTGTTCATGGCCCTGATGATGGACATCGGAGTTTTCGTTGGTGTTGACGCCATTGCCTATGGCTTCGGGTTCAAGAGGCTCCTGCCAATTTGGTTCCTGTGTGAAAGGAGCCACGATAGGGGTGGTGTTCGTGGTATGGTTCGCAGGGCCGAAATATGCTGCGGGTACCGCCTGAGGGTTGTTGTTGCCGTTGTTGACAACAGGATACTGTGCATTGTTTCTGTTCACATAATCCGGGTAGTAATACACCCAGGGAGAAGAATCCCAGGTGGAGGCATCACCAGGACGCACAAGCGCTGGGTGGGGATAAATGGAACCGGGGGTGCTCTCTTCCTGCTGGGGAACAAACGTGGATGGGTCCATATTATGTGGCGGCCACGGCATGTTCAACTCTCAATCGAAGGATAGAGGCAAGTAAATACCAAGGAAAGGAAGGAATATGGGTTAGATTTCTGTAGCATCATGGGGAAGAGAAATACCTTGGTATTTATTTCAGTCGAAGTAGCTCCGAATTTCACCCAAATATCAACAGAAAAAAGAGGTGAAATAAAAAAACAGATCGACATTACATATCGGAAGAGGTGTCCATGGCTGGTTAATTAGGCACACGAATCATTCGCCTCCGGGGGAGCCGCAACTGTGCGCCGTCGTCGCTAAAGGCAGGGCAGGGACGGGTTTGACACTACCTTCCTCAATTTCAATTTCTTCTCCTTTTGGCCATTTCTTTTCCTAATTTTATTTTTTTTCGATTTTTTCTTCCCAAAGTCTAGCTCAGAAGGTTCGGGGTGGCTGTTGGGGGCCATGAGAACGTGCGAATCCAGTTCCTTTTCTTGCGATATGCATGCGACTTGAAAACCCAGAGAACGAGATCGTGGATAAACCCAACACCTTCATACACATATGGTACAACGAGTCAGGGATACGGAATATTACTCTGAAGGTAATAGGGACTAGACTTCACACCTGATAACTCTACTCTCTACTACTACCCATTAACATTTTGTATAACGCGATCAGCACAACGCGGGTGTGCTGCGCATAGGTAGCGCAAAGAAAAGCAATCGGAGTTAGGAACGGGGATAAATTCTGTTGATTCTGTTGATTCTGTTGACTTTGATTATTTTTTATAAAAAATATATATCTTTGTGACCACCCATTTCCCTTTTGGATTGTTCCTGCTTTAGCCTTGCATATTTGGACCCAATTAGCGAAGGCTGCTAAAAATACATACTATCCTCAATAGATAAATATTACGGGAACGAAATCAAAGGCATTATTTCGAGGGGCTATCCGCATAACAAAGATCAATAGCTCAATCATCCGCTTTACTTTAGCGCGACGGGGGATCTACCCTCCGGGGGATTTCAGCCGCCAATGGCCCACCAAAGCCTAGCGGTGTAGAAAAGGAGGGTTTCAGATGTTAAACCCTAGATATACAATAATAATACAATAAAAATATATACATAAGTTCGGACGCAGGAACCCGTTGACACGTTGGTTGGGATTCGGGCCTACAACGCCTAGGCGGTTCTCGACTCTATGGCGACTTTACGCGTACGGACTGGGTGAAATTGGGCGAAATCACCAGACCATTTTCATATTTTAAGGCTACTTCCAATCTTGGAATACTTGGATTTATGTCTGTATTGGTAAGATACCACCCCCTGTGCTTTCTTCAGGGTTTTTTATTCACACTCAACTATGACTTTAATATATGTACCCAAGAAAGTCCCGAAATCCCAGTTGGAGATCCTCAAATTTTCAATCGAACTGCCTTTGAGCTACTATAATAACTGTAATTCAGTCAAAATCTCCGGGGTTTTGTCCTATCGGATCCAGAAATTTAACCTGACGCGTCGGGATGCTGAGAGATTGCGCATGCCGGATGTCATTTTCAAGCGAATAAAAAGTCGGGGGTCCTAGCAATCTACCTGTGGACTCGGACCCCTTCTGTTACTTGTTGTGTCGCCAAGTGTATTCTTTTTTTATTTTATTTTTTGAATCTTTTTATTTTTTCTTCTTTTTCATTTCTTCTTTTGATCCACCGTATCTTCCAATGGACCGCTAACCAACCCCCGGAGCTAGTGTTACCCACTACTAAAGTGATCAAGTTCGGTATATTTTGTATTGGATTCTTGTATAAAAGGTACTTCTAGTAGGTCTCAGCACGCATTTCGCCTCCTTGTCCCTAAAAGATCCTTGTTGCCTCGCCGCTGCCTCGCTGTATTTTCACTACCCCACGATAGTATTAGGCCATGTACATACCATACCGTGCGTTTCGAATCCATGTATCGCCAGTACAATTCTGTAAAACATGTAGCGCGTGTATTTCCCTCGAATACCGCGCTAAAGAGCTTTTATAGAAGTACATACGACAGAACATATAATAAGTTCTCCATTTCGACAAGATGAGGTGTCACACAACCTCCCACCATGGGGTAGGGCTTAGCCAGTTTAAGGTATGTGACATGCATCGCCCGTACATGCTTTTATGTATCACATATATCCCATGAACCAATATATCCAAACATCCAAACATCCCATGCTTCTGCTGGAAGCAATAATTCCAGCCCTATCGCCACGCCGTTTCCGTAGACAACCCCAATTATAGCGCCCGCTCATGTAAACTTAGGTTCTATCTCTAACATAGACCTCAATGCTCCAAATCCCATATCCCATATCCCAAATCCATATTCATTGAATTTAAACCCGTATACCGTGGGCCTTCAGCTGGTGGTCGGTCAGATGTGACTTTCGGGAATAGGCATTTTCACATAATGGGCAAGGGAATGAACGTGGGGAAGTATGCTGCTCATCGCGATGGCGCTTCAACGATCCCCTCTTCGTGAAGGTACCATGGTACGAGCAGCCCGGCCAGTCACATCGAATATTGTTGTCTGGATTACTGGAACAGTTGAATACTTGTCAGTAGGCCGCTCACTCTCCTTTCACGTTAGACTGGGGGTGGATGGCTCACGCTTGTTCATGTCCGTGGTTAGGACTACGGGGCGCTTTGTTGTTGGTAGAACCATTGCTTATGGCTCCTGGGGAAATGACTTCTGGGCGTGAAGGCCCCTGCTGAGGTTGTACCTGTCCAAGAGGAGAAGGCATGGGAGAGGCGGTACACGTGATGTTATCCCGGGGGCTATTAAATGCTGTAGCCGGGGCCTGGGGATCATTGCTGTTGACAGTAAAATACTGTGCGGTGTTCTGATTTTGTTGGGGATATGGAAACGGAGAAGCCACGAGAGGGGCGGTACGACTGAAATATTCCACAGAGCCGTGAAAAGGTATAGCTTGGGCCCGAGGGTCATTCCCGCTGACAGTATAATACTGTATGTTCTGATTCGGGCGGCGATAGGTCGGCGGAGCTGTAGACGCAAACTGTCCACCAAGCGGCGTCAACGATTCCTCGTACGGATTGTATCTAGGCTGGTATGCAGGAGCCATGGATGTATCTGCCACAGCGGGTGACCGACGAGCACGGAATGGTTGGGGATAAATGGAATCAAAAGTAGTCAAATCAAACTCGAAAGGATGACCCAGGGTTGGATCATCTAGGTTGATGTCGTCTAGCGCCCGCGGCATGATTAACTATCAACGGCAGGAGAGACAGAAGTAAAGATAGAAGTAAAAGATAGAAGTAGAGATAGAAGTAGAGATAGAAGTAGAGATAGAAGTAAATATGGGCAAGGGGAAGGATTTCGATTAAAGGAGCGTGAATTGGGTTTGAGTATTTTCATGCTGGAGAAGAGGAGGGGGAAGTTGGGATATTTATGGCCAGTCCAAGTTTTATTCGAATATGAAGACAAACAGTGCAGAAGGTGACAGGATAGATCCGCACAGGGCACGGGTGTATGTAGATATGTCACCGAGGTGATTGTGACAGACTTAGACCGTAATTCTATCATACAAGAACGAGGTAACGGTGTTGGCAAAATCTCAAAAGATACAACGCATAGTGGATATTAATGGGTTCTCGATTGGGATAGATCAGGATCGCCCAGAGGATTGCTCTCCTGATGATCGCCCGCCGGTACCCAGGCTGTCGGGTAGTCTAGATTACATCTAGTGTAATGAGAAAAGGGAATTAGAAACGTATGGAAAATCAAAATAGGTAATCGGGAGACAAAATCCCAGC
Source organism: Penicillium fuscoglaucum FM041 (assembly GCA_000576735.1). Taxonomy (NCBI): domain Eukaryota; kingdom Fungi; phylum Ascomycota; class Eurotiomycetes; order Eurotiales; family Aspergillaceae; genus Penicillium; species Penicillium fuscoglaucum. The sequence goes on along the minus strand of HG814256.1, from coordinate 28,936 downwards.
GGACAAATTGCTGTAAAAGGTTGTAACCGAGGAGAGTCATTGGATTTAAGCAATTTCAGTGGGAAAGGTCAAACCATAACAAGCCATAATAAGCCATTACTGCGATCCCTGCGATTCCTGCGATCCCTGCCATTACAGCAATTACAGCCAAAATAAACCAAAATAAACCGAAACACTCAGCCTCCGACCCTGACCCACCCCGCTAGGGCCAAAAAGCAAATGATCGAGTGGAAGCCGGACTACGGAATATACTTTTTATGACTCCACCATCCACCATCCACCCCCAGTTTATTTTATTTTTCTCATTTCTCATTTCTCGTTTTCTCGTTTTTTTCTCGTTTTCTCATTTTCTCATTTCATTTTGAATTGCGTGTACGGGCTTCACCCCAAATTTATTTTATTTTCTGAAATCTTCTCGATTTCCTTTTTATATTTTATATTTTGAATTGCGTATGCGGGCTCCACCAAACCCGTCCAATGAAGGCCACTCTGGGCTCAAAGGAATACCCTCAAAAGATAAAGACAATGTGGTTGGGTGCAAGTACATAGTGTATTTCATATGTGGATTTTGACCTACAATTTTTGGGACCTCGTGAATTCTCTTAGATCTTCTTCTCCGGAGTCAGGTATTGATTCAGTGTATGTTGTATTTACCGGGAGCGAAAACAACAACAACCATCGGACGGGATTATGTATGTACAAGATATAGCCATGGGGAGATGAGGTGAAGAGGAAAGAAGCTCTGTCCGACGGCTACCCGTGAAGAACGTCCACTACGTGCGCCCTAAGGGAACATTTGCCTCCTTCTCCAGAAGGAGTCCCGGGAGATCGGCGGGGCCCCAATGTAAGTAAAGAATATGTACGGAGTAATACAAGAGCATATGATCCATCGAGACTCGGTCATCACCCGCATCGGGAAGGGGGTTGCTGCGGATTGTGGCGAATGTGTGGCTGAGCATTTATCCTCCGCGCTATATCGCTGGAAGTAGTTTGGATGTATTCGGTATACTCAGTGTATCTAGGCCTTGTCTTGGTAAATTACATCCCTGGCTGTATGTACGTGGATTCATGTATTTTGATATCAATAAGTTCCCTCCCTATCAACTTGAAAGTTGTCTCCATCTCTATATGTGAGCATCGTACTGCAAATTCGTATAGAAGGGTTCTCAGATAGGTGTCGTGTGGACTAGGCAGAAGCGTTTACCAAATCCTATGTAGAGGAGAAGGGGGTGGAAGAGTTTCATATATTAGTTGTCACTACGGAGTACGGAGTAGGAAACTACACACTGACACACCCATGCATACAATTTCAAGGTTTAGGCCACCCACGGGCTTGGTTCGGTTCATCATTGTGGAGGGACTGGGTTCAAGGCCTTGTGGGATGGGATGGGCTGGTTTGTCATAACCTGTCGTATTGTTGGCCCTGCGTCTTAGATTATACCCAAACATTATTGGTTGTCTGTACAGTATACCTATACCGTCCAATCCAGTTTCGACAGCTTTTGTAGACGCCAAGCTCACCCCAATCTAACAAGCCCCTAAAACGGTCAAAGGAATCGCACGAACTAGCCAAGCTTGTCTCCTGTAAATAGTAAATTACTAAATTACTAAATAAATAATAAAATAAATCATTATTAAAACCTTGAACCATTTCATTTAAATTATTAAATCTCTAAATCAAATGCAATGCGTTCCAATCCCGAAGATCGATCGCTTCCAGTCCATCTCGGCCGTATTCCGTACATAATTTTTTATTTATGCTTGCCCACTCTTTTATTTTCTTACCCTGCCCTTCACTTCTCCCCGTCTCCTCTCTTAGCCATTCAACGTATCTCGGGGTATTTGTTACCACTCCATTTTTTTTCACCTGTCTTTTGTTCCTTAGTCCAATATGTAGGTAGTACTTGAGTTTGCCTTCTGCCGCGTATCCCGACACATCACCCCCAAAGTCCTATCGCCTCCCAGCACCCTATGCGATCCCAACCCGGTAATCCATACAGGTATCTTTTGTATCGGAATTACATAAAAACATTGCCAGTATTTCGGGGGTATGATTCAGTTCCTCGACTACGTACTCTCCACGTCTATTGATTAAGGAGCCCTGGCACATCGAAAACTATCCGTAAATATCTGTACACTTTATTACTCCCTCATTTTTGGTTGATTATTTCCGACATGGATATCTTGGGAGGGGATATCAGTATGTCAGGTAGCAAGGAAGGGAATGTGGTACAGAGTATAGTAAATTCTCCGCTATTATTATATATCAAGTAGCTGTGGAAGGTCCCCACTCTAAAGCTAGGAACTAAATCCCCGGGCATCCTTTGTGGATAAGTGGGAAAAAAAAGGGGGAAAAACTGATGCAGGAACGAGAAACCGGTCCCTCCCAACATTTTATTTTTGAATTTTTGTTTTATCGCATGACCAGGCTCCATCGGGTATAATACGTAGTTCGATACAGTAATGAAGTAAGAAATTCACCCCCTGATACGAAGTAGATAAGGCATATTATGACGTATGATGCCTGGGTAAATAATCTCCTAGCCAACCTGTTCAAACACCCTTAATTGATTTCGGCTGTTGATTTTGACAGAAAACTACCCATTTGCGCGGTTTCGAAATTTTGAATTTATTTCCCGTGGTCTTTCTCTGACGATTCTCTGCGTGCCCATACAGAGGAGAAACAAAAGGGGATTGTATATCTTCACGATCCTGGGATCCATCGTAGGGGGTGGAGACACGCTAAACAAAAGGAGACAGCTCCACTGTCTTGATTGTAGTAGAAACAGAGAGTCATTAGCAGGGTTCAAATGCCTGGTCGCTTTCTAAAGCATGGTGCTTCTATCGGTACATCAGGGGTGTGAATAAAATATGCTAAAGATACGTGCTATATCTTTAGGCGTCCTGTGGACGTCTTATGAAGTCGGGAATAAGCATAGGAGCCATCCATGGTTCCAACCTTGTGGTAAACCTTATTTTAACAAACCGTTCCACCGACTTTAAGGCCTTATATCAACTCCCGAGCCCTAGACGAACCACGCTAACGCCAAAAATTGGCAGCTATGATTTTGAGGTCCAAAAGTTCAAGTACGGTTTTTAGAGTATACTTTCCATCTATAGAGGAGAAACAGGATCAAGCGCAGTCAAGATCAAGAAGATTTCACTTCGTAATTCGCCATAACCCCGTGAAAGACGGAGACTAGTACCATGAAAAAACCGCTTGTTATTCTTTTGCTGTTCTGGATCCGGGGTCACACCTCTTTAGCCTTATCCCGATAAATGTGGCCAGCCGGAGACCAAGGGAAGTGACCAAGGGGAACTATGAAAAACCCGTTATTGAGATTATGAATACCAGCGAATGCATTATACCAAGCCGAAAACGCTGCCAGCATGCCAAATACTCCGCCTGCCTTTTGGACTGCAATCGGGATCGCGCCATGGGAGCTGCATTGAATGTGCGCAATGCCGAGTAGGAGATAATTCATGTCCAAGAAAAAGAACAAAGAGAACATCGCAAGGCTAGATTTGAGCGTGCATAAGAGCATCAGTGTAGTGAAAATAAACCAGGCCTGTATATATAGTTTTAGTTGATATTTCCACAATGCGATCATGTCTGCATTCTAGATTCCATGTGAGTGGCTTACTAGCATGAACAGGCCCATCAAAGTCTCGTTCTGACAGACTGGATCTGGTGTATCCTTCGTAGCATTGGGGGTATCAAAAGTCGAGATTAGAGAAAATGTGATCCAATAGGCACCGTAAGAACAGAAAGATGTCGCGGAAAAAGTATTTCCAATCGCCATTTCCCTACTCTTATTAACCCTGGATAACGCACAAAATGGGACAGGGTCTCAAGGGGATGTCTAATATATAGGATAAATAGAAACGTACCACATGCCAGCCAACACCTGCGCTATGCCACCATAGTTCAAAGCCAAGGAAACACTGACCCCTGCTGCTTGTATACCTCTCACATTGAGGCTAATACAACTCGAGATAAAACACGTGAGTGCAAATGCACATAGACCTAGGGGAGCAGGGTTGGCGAATTTCTGAACGTCGACAGGAGAAGACTGGTGTCCCTGTCTGCACGATAGGCATGGCCCGGGAGTATTTGATGGGAGCGAAGAGTAGTCATTGCTGAGTTGGGAGACTACTGATGAGCCAGTGTTGTCCTGCGTGCTTGGTTCGAGGTGATGGCTTGATGCGGCTTTGGTTTGTTGGACCTCGGTAGTGTCAATAGCATGCCCCATCAAGAGTCTTAAGATCGTTAATTTTGTGTTTGGTGAGAAGTTGTTCGGTCAAAAAGGGTAGAAATACTATGGCTGGTGAACACAGAAATGGCAACGAAGATAGGAATCTGTATATATATATTCTGAGGCATGGGTGATACATGTTGTAAATGGTCACGAAGGTTGGACGTGTTGCCGATTCTTCCGCCTAGGGCCCTGGCCCTACTATTCACCCACAGTCTTTGAAAGAGCACTCGGCCCAGGCATTATCCCTCAGTGCAAAAATAAGGAAGTTTTTCTTCTGCGCTACGTAGAGCGTGCGGGAAAGTACACTGCCAGGACAACTCGGGATCAAATCCCGCATTTAGTGGGGATCCACCGTACGTAAAATACGGTACTTGTACAAAATATCTTAATGTTCAATTAACATTTAACGTATTAATAATCAAAACGCTGGATCCAATACGTTATATCTACCAATTAGGGTAGCCATTCCCTGATTTTACGTAGAAAAACCATTTTCCCGGTGATATGGGTAGCCTGAAGATGGAGGCAGTGAATGAATTGGTATTGGTATTACCCACTGTGGACCCGAACCGCGGGAATGCAAGGTTTGATCCCGAGTTGTCCGAGTAAGCTACAGTCGAACACCCCGTTAAAATTGAACGATCGTGGCAGAGCAAATCGGGGTTCTAAAGTGGTGAGGGTCTTGGCATTCTTGGCTATGGAATGTGTCATTCCTGCATGGTATGACCTCATTCTCAGCACGTTGAAACCCGGCAGAATCCCGAAAGTGATCGAGGTTTACGGAAAGGTGAGTTCGAGTTTAACGGGGTTTGACTGCCATATACGGCGAAGCCCGCGGGTGCCGGGACAACTACCGAGCTCGCCAGCGAAAGGATCTCCCGGTCTGCAGGGCTCGGCAATGATCCACCTGGACATGCACATCACGTATTTTCGACCATGTGAGACTTAAGATTGGATAAAAAATCAACTTGGCTCGGGTGGTGCCACGAGACGCAGGAACTCAATCATATTGCTTGAACAGACTACATCGGTGTCAATGTTAAGCTCGATCTATAGAATGTTTGGCTCGATCATGGGATATTAATGATCTGTTTCTATAAAGAGGCGTCTGGCACATTATGTGTGACTTATGAGCCAGTGTATTACCAATTGCTCCCACAATTAACTGTGGGGGAGATGGAAAAGAATAATTATTATACCCACTATATACATCGTGTGTCTTTAATATGGGGAGGATCACTTGAAAGATATCAAACGCACTTCGAGTTCACCATACATGGTCATCCTGACCAACAGAACTAGTAGAAAGTCCTCTCACCCGCGTTATCTTGCTAGAAACCGGTCTTTAGAGTCCGATATTGGGGGAACTGCGAATTGCTACAGCAAGTTACTTCCTCCGGTACCGGAGTGCGGCGATTCCTGTAAAACGTAATGTTCGTGAGTAACTTCCCCTTTACCACATGCAGATGCAGGTTATACAACATATACGAGAGTGGAGGCCATACTAGAAAATTCCATCTGCCCTAGACGTCAATCACCCCGTGGTTCACCGGAGGCTTGGCCTGGTTAGACCTATATTATGCAGTAAATAAGAGCCTGCTTAGGTGGGCACCTGTGTTGCACCGAAGCTTCAAGAAATGATTGCTATGCAAACGAAATAATATAGGTTGGGTATCCTGATTTTTATAAACCCATCATATGGCGCCGACCTTCATGAAACAGAAGCGAAATTCCCATCCCGTAGCATCATTTCCAAAACGCCCGAATGTCTGCGACCTGGAACCAAAACAGATAAATAAAGTGTATGCAAGATCAGTATGGAAATTCCTTCGGACTTTGAAATACACATCCTAGAAAGCACAAAATCTCAAAATGAAGAGACCTTATGCCCGCCAGCCCTGCACGAAATCATGCAAGCGATCGATCACAACACCAAAGATAGCATTGACACTGTCTGCGATGAGTTGCTCAAAGTGACGGATAGCTTCTTCCTCGGTCATTTCAAGATGGAAGCGCTCCTTCACTTTCAAGACGGCTTTGTCAGGCTCCACTCGAATATCAGGGATATTAGCATCCACCATCAAGCTGAAGAGGTTAAGAATCAGATTCGCGGATTTGCGCAGCGTGGTGTAAGCAGTGTAGCAGTATTGCTTGAATTGCAGATAGTGGGGCGATGTTGTGCCGCCCATGCCTTCGACCATTTCTTTGCAAAGTTTCATCATGGGTGCAAAAGGCTTCGGATCACGACCGAGGATGAAGCCGAAGTCGGCGTGGAAGAAGTGGCCATCTGGCGCTAGAAGCAGATTTTCAAGATGCCGGTCGCCAACGCCGAGGAGGTACGTGATGACGCAATATCCTGCACATGATTTGATGTACGTATCCATTGTTTCTTTGCGGACGCCGAGAGGCTCATTGTCATCTGGGTTATTGGCTTGTAGATAAGCGAGGATGGATTTGTACTTGGCTGATGCCGCGGAGAGAGAAATTGAAGGGATGAATTGCACAGCGCCGGCTGTTGCGCTGGTGGCAAGAATTCGATAAGGAGTCAGTTTTAGATCAAGGTTTTCCTTCTGTAAAAGGCGATCCATCAAGATGATGATCTGGATAACCAATTGATCTTGGCGAAGATCATCACCGACTTTGAACAGCATCGGATAGCGACGACCTTCAGAAGTCTTGAATGTGATAAGCAAGGGGGAAAGAGTTGACTTGAAGACGTTCGATTCCTCGGGATATAGTCCAACGACTGAAACATCGGGGTTTAAAGGTAAGGGCAGCGGTGGGTCTATGTTTATCAGGTCGTTATCAGGGTCACGGAGATACTTTTTCAGCATCTCAATCTTGCCAACTCTGTTTTCGCGCGCGAAGCGTACGTCCTTGGCTATTTTGGAGAGCACGGCCACCATTTCACCTTGATGCAATAGTGTCTTTCTATGCTCGGGATGAAGCTTCTCCAGTTCAATCATGAAGTAGTATTCAACCCGCGCAAATAGCCGTCGCTGAATTGCATCGGCATCATCGAATTCGACCATGAGATACCAGTGTAGGTAGTTGCCGAGTTTGAAGTTATTAGCCGCACGTGAAATCAAGAAATGTGCAAGCGAGGACTCCTGCGGGGCCGCATCAGGTTGGTTATCCGGAGTTGCATCATATTTCAGAGCCTGCACCAATTGAAGAAGATATAGAAGCAACTCCTCGTCGTCTGCCTTCCGCAGTGTTTCCACAGCATATGAACGGACAGCAGGATTATCAAAGGTGGGACCCAGAATCTCCAGAGCATCATCGACATCAATCTCAGTCCATTTAGGGAACATTTCAACAGCTTGCCGTGATTCTCCAACATCCCGCCAGTTGACTGATTTGACGAATTTTGTCAATGCCTTCTTCTCCCGGGTGAGATGATACCTGAAGCGCCACACAAGATCCTTCTCTTCAGCAGTGAGGTCTTGCGTTGGTTCGTAGGAAATAATCATATTGAGATCATCCCTGATCTTCGGGTTGGGCTTCAGGTCACGATCCATGATGCCGGTTCGATGGCTTCGGATCAAACGCCGGTGCTTGTCCTCGCACGGGTTTCCAATTTGGCCAACCTCTGGATCGTAGATTTGAATGATATTATGCGGATCGGCATGTGAAATTCCAGGGCCAAATTGTACCTCCGGAACTGGCTTAAGAGTAGCATTGGGGTGGGGAGGTGCATTTTGAGACCAAGAGGAAATGGGTGGAGGAGGATACTCGTGATCGGCCCACACAATGGGATGGTCAAATCGTGGAAATTCAACATAAAGGTTGAAATACTCATCTTCGAGGCTCTCTTCGTCAGAGCTATCGTCCTGATCTTTGCCGTGTTTCGGATCTTTTTGCAAGGCTGCGTCAAGTTCAAGGGCCCGCTTTTGAGCCGCTTCATCTGCATTTGTCTTCAGTTTCTCTAACTCGCGAAAGAGTAATTGATCCATCCAGTCAACACGTGGGATCTCGCCCATTTCATGCTTCTTGATCAAGACTTCGACCCGTTCCAGTTCCGCCTCTTCGGGTGACTGCAGTGAAGGATCCCGGGTATTTGGTTTACGACGCCTAGGTGGTAAAACAGATGGAGTAGAAGTTGTAGCAGAGCCGTCTGCGTCCTTGTGTAAATAAACCCTGCACTTTTGTCTGCCCATCTTCAATTTTCCGTCTTCGTCAAACAAGGTGATTGTAGTTCCACCGAATGGGATGTGCGTAATCCTATCGGGAGCGAGTGGAGAAATATCAACGATGGTGATTGCCAGCTGAGCATTACGCTCGGCGTCTTTGATGGACATTGGCATCTCCAGCCATTCATTCCATACTCGAGCGGTTTTGAAAGCCTTGTATTTGGTCTTCATCGGCACGCCCAATGGCTTTGACTCCGACCATATCTGAGCGGTCACATAGAGATCGGAGGCGGGGTCTTGGACAGAGCCAATATGCCGTAGCTCGGCGTTTTCATCAAGCACCGTGCATGGGATCGGCTTCTGCTTCCCCTCCAACGAGCCACTGTGAATGCGTCAATGAGAGAAAAACCTCGATTACCAGAAGTGGAGAACATACATCTTGATTCGTATAGGTATGTCCACTTGAGTGGTCACGGCAAAGGTGAAGGCTTCCATCTCTGTTCCCCGTCTGGAGAGAGCAACAGGTCGCTGCGTCATGGCCGATAAGCAACTGACGCGGGGAGGTCACGTGCAAGGTCCACGCGACGCGACAAAGCGTTCGCGATCATTAAATGTAGCCACACATATTTTTTTTCAAGGACAGGTGTATTTCGAGGTATACTCTTTGTCTAAATTTGTTTACCGTGTGTAGTCGTACGCGATTAGTTGGCCCTTTTTTCTTTGTTGAATTTTCTTTGTTACAACCTGCATCTCATATCGCACTAACGAGTGTTGATCGAGGATGGCACGTCTCATTCACACGCACCTGGACGAAGCAAACACCCCAGGTCCCCGCCCAGCATCATCTACATTATCGCCAGACGCATTTAATTCTGATAAAGAAAATCGCCATCAAGGTATCAATAAGACAAGCACCGCTGTGATGGCACCGCGTACACAGAACAAACGACAGCGACTAGCCGACCGCCCCTCGAATGCCCGGCCTGCCCAATCCGCTCAATCTTCTCGCTCTGCTCAGTCCGCCCGTTCTGCGCAGTCGCAAGCATCATCTCAACGAACCGGCAGCGACACACGATACTATGACCCTGATCAGGATCCCGAAGAACGAAGAAGTGTACGGAGAGGACTTCGAGATCTGGGTAGGGAACTGAATGGTATGTTGCTTTGTCTGGACTTGAGGCTCGAATGATAGTGCTCTAACAGCTCCCACAAAGACACGCGCGGCGAGCTCATGCAGCCTGGAAATGATGGTATCCTCAACATTGTCGAACAAGCAAATCAATTCTACGCCAAGGTGAAGCAGACCGCCGATGCCACCCTCGATTCGCGCATCCTAGTCAACACCGCCGACCTAACGCACAAGAAAGCCACCCAGCTCGCCCTCGGTGACACCTCTGCCGGTATTGATGTAGACGAGTTTGTCTCCAAGTGTGTATCGTTCATGCGTCGCGGCCCGAACAATGCGACGGCTTCGGCAAATGGGACACAGGGACGCCGAGCGCGCCCTGGTAGAAGCCAAAGAGATCCCGATGCCAGTGATGAAGATGATGGCGATGCGATGAACTGGGACACGCTTGGCCGATCGGCCTGCTTCCCTAACAATGCTCGTCCGGCTGTGTCTGGATGGTTGCTGGGACCGCTGTCAGTACAGAAGCGTACGCGGCAACTGACACAGCGAAGAGCAGCAGAGCGTATCGATCCCACGCAAGCCGTGGCGCCCCGAGAAATGGCGCAGCAGGATCTTGGCCAGCAGGACAGCACGAATCTGACCCAGATCTGTTCTGAGATCAATAAGCTGCTTGCCAATAACCAGCTTGAGCGTCAAAGAGCAGCCGAGCACGAGCTTGGTCGCGAAACAAATCTTACCACGGAAAAGGCGCAGGAGATCATGGATAAGCATAGCGTGGCGGATGACGGGGGAATTCCCTTGTTTCGTTTCTGTATCAACCCGAGATCTTTCGGGCAAAGCGTGGAAAACTTGTTCTACGTGAGCTTCCTCGTGCGAGACGGCACAGTGGGTGTATCAACAGATAGTCGCGACTTGCCGACCCTGCGTGAGTATTCTTCAACATAATTGGTTGATAAAGCACTAATGGTTTAACAGATGCCGCCGCGCCGTTCGCCCCTAGTGAAGCCCAAAAGAAGGGCGTGCAGAAACATCAGGCGGTCTTTAGCCTGGACCACGATACGTGGTACGAAATTATTGATGTGTTCAAAATCCAGTACTCTATCATCCCCCACCGCGAAGAGAAAGAGCAAGAGACTGGCACTAGTTGGTATGCCTAAGCTTCTTCTGAAGACACGATTCCACGAGTCAATATGTGTTTTGCAAGATACCCCTTGATCTTTTGGCTTGCATTACTAGGTCAATTTAATAATTTAGTTTTGTACTGTGAATATGCCAGTTGCATTCTATGATATCCAGCACATAATCCAGAGTATGACGCTTATAAAGTACAAAATCGAAAAATTCTAAAACAATAAGCTACTTGGATGGTCTCTTTTAATGCACATAAGCCATGTACATAGTTACCGAGGTCTCCCAAGGCGATGATAAATTCGACCAGGCTCGATCCAAAGTGGAGTGGCTGATAAGCCAGTACGTCATTCCAAGCTTGTCTGGCCACTTCCTTTTTCCAAGCAACTTTTAAACCTCCTATTTTACAATTCAGCTTTTCTCTTCTCTGCTATTGCGAGCTTTACAATATACCTATACCTGCAAGACACATCAACTGAGACATCCAACGCCAGGGAGCGCAACTCTCGAACTCTAAGCACAAACAAAGCCAAAAAAAAAAAAGGAAAGGAAAGGAAAGGCATCAAAATGCCACAGCTCTTTCCAACCAACCCTTCTGCGACCATGGTAATCCGCCATGTGACGCCAGATATTGTGACTATGAGTTTGCCATTCGCACGGTTTGGACATCTGCAGTTTGGCGGGCGAGGGACGCTGGGTTAGTGCCAACCCTTACCGACCCAAACCTAACAGGCGCATAATACCTGGGGGGACAGGGAATGATGTGCAGCCATGTCAAGCCCACGGGGACCCCTTCTTTAGGATCTTGCGCTAACACTCCTTGCATGCGATAGTCAAGCTTGCCACTGGTTCCCTCGCAGTATTCTCACCCGTCAGCCTAACGCCCGAAGTCCGCGAGACAGTCGAATCCCTCGGTGGAAACGTCAAATACATCACGGCTCCAGATATCGAACACCACCTCAATCTCACCCCGTGGAAGAACGCATACCCACAAGCAGTGATCCTGGCGCCTGAGGGTCTGTATGAAAAGCGACAATCGAACCCGGAGTTCCAGGACACCCTGTTCGAGCATGTATTCAAGAAGGACGATCAACTGCCGCGGTCGATCTCGAAGGAGTTCGATGCTGAGTTTGAAAGCGAGTATGTGTATGGCCACGGGTCGCGCGAGCTGGTGTTTCTGCATAAGCCCACGGGCACGGTTATTGAGGCGGATCTGCTCTTCAACCTGCCCGCTAAGGAGCAGTATTCCAAGACCCCTGAAGCGGGGACTAATTTCCTTACGAGGCTTATCATGCCGCTGTTGTCCACCAAGCCGCCAGCTACATGGCATAGACGGTTTGCATGGTATATTCTCTCCAAACAAGATCGGGCGGCGTTCAATGAGTCCATGAGAAGGATTGATCAATGGGACTTTGATCGCTTGATTCCTTGCCATGGTGATACTATCGAGACTGGTGCCAAGGGGATATTCCGCGATGTGATGGCATGGCACTTGGATCGGAAGAATACGTAATCTTCTTGTCTTCTCGAAACTATTGTAATATTTGATACTTTTATTTTGATTGAGGTGTTGCGGAGGGGAGGTCACTATGCATCAACATGTAACTTTTGTTTTTTTTTTTTGGGACGCTGCAGGCAGCATTATTTCGAATTTGATCTTCTCTCTTGGCTTTATGAAAGTGGATATACACTTGTGCTTGCGGCCGTTGCTATTCATAGTATCAAAGGCCCACTATTAGCTCGATTTTTTAAAACTTTTGCACACTCGCATGCCTGGACTCTCCCTGCATGTACTCCGTACATTTTGATGTTTTGCTATGTCTGCGTAGTCCTGCTATATCTCCACTTGTCAGACGTCAAATATTACTATGTAGTAATAGTGAAAGTGATTTTATAATCAAAACAATACAAAATAACTCAACATCCTTATAAACATATGCGTAAAATAAACAAAATCAAGCTTGCCAAGTCCTACTTCGTGGCCCCACGTCATAGGGCTGAGAGAAGAGCAAGTCAGATGACTCAAATTAAAGATGATGTCAATGTCGTCAGACGTGTACAAGGTCTCTTCGCTTCAAACCGGATCTTCCCTGTCCACGGCAGCTCGGCAGTCTACAACGTATGTCTAGAAAACACCACGCACCTGTCAGACAGCAACAATGATCGCCCCGAGTGGAGACCCAACCCAATCCTGCACCAAATCAGAGCTATCGTCAATAGTCAATGGGATCGGCAGTCAACTCACCACTCAAAGAGCAAGCCACTGAAGTATATCACAATCTAGCGCAGAGCCCATATTCCAGACCAGCACATCGTGGCATTTCTTTAGCATGGGGAAGCTGGGTCTGGGGAAGACAGGGATGACGATATGGAGGCAGCAGAATACTTCCAGGGCTATGCAGTACCTGTACGCCCATATTCCTCACAGCCCATAGGCCCACTCCTTGCTCCGATCGGGTGTTGAGGAGTCTTCAGCCACAGTCCACATAAGCGGTCAGTCCACCACGACAAGTCGATCTTTTACCCACCCAGGGCTGGAAAACGGTTGGGCAGTACACACTTGGACCAATAGTGACCTCGGCTTGTTAGAAAGAATTGTATACGGCCTTGATCTGACGACACCAGGAGGCTTAGACTGACTCTATTGGTCGCGTTTAATGCAAGTTGTGCTTTGTTTTGGGTTCTCAACCAATTAATATTTATTTTTCTAATTTATTGGGCTTTCATATCCGTCCCTTGCTTTAAAAGCACTCTGTCGCTCCCTCTCGGAGTTTGCTTGTCTGTGCGACCTGATACGTTATATAGCTTCCCGTGTTCCCCAGCCCATACTTCTTATCCCACGCTACATCTTCTCACACGAGCTCGACACATCGTCTCCGTATACAACCACGTCCTTCAAATTTATACAACGAACAGGTTATTGATTTGGCAACATCTCAACAATGCCCGTCATTTCACGTCTCGCGTCTATCATCCTCCGCGTTGCGGAGATCGCCTTTGCAGCTGTGAATAACCCATATCTACACGAACTGATAAATCGTATCTAACTCTTTTTTAGGTCGTTGCAGGTGTTATCGGACACTACCTTGCTGAGGTTAACCACAGTGGTGTAGATGTTGACTGGTGGCCCCAGTCGCGATGGATCTATACTGAAGTAATTGCCGGCTTATCGATATTGCTGGGTCTCATATGGCTGATCCCGTTCTCTTCGGGATTCTTTTCCTGGCCTAGTACGTGCTGAATACCCTACCCTGTGAACATAGACCAATGCTTACTGGAATCTAGTGGACATTCTCATTTCGCTGGCTTGGTTCGCTGCTTTTGGTGTCCTTGTCGACACCATCCGCCACTTGCCCTGCGGTAGCATCTGGTCCTGGCACTTTAGAGGGGACCAGACGTGTGGCCGATGGAAGGCAGCCGAGGCTTTCAGCTTCCTTTCTGCTATTATCTGGCTTGTTTCTGCTATCGTGGTATGTGATGAGATTTCCTGATCCACATGAAAAGAAAGTACTAATAGGCCCCCAGGGGATCTGGTTTACCTTCCGCGTTCGCCAAAACACCACCGATGGAGTGTAAGTGATCAATGCGCACCTTCAAATAACACAGTCTTTCTTGGTTGATACTGACATACTGAACAGTCGCCGCCGCCGCTGGGGTCGTTCCGCTGTCTAGATAATGGCCCTGAGTCATCAAGCCTCTACATAGCAGACATTAACACCAATACTTTGTCATGCACGGCCGACTATGCGCATCGCACCTCGCGCTCAGCACAGTGTTCGTGACACAAATCCTTTGACGATGTTCTTGCGCTTCTGTTTCCTTGCTTTCTTCTTGTGTTTGCCTCGTGATTTGAAGGCCAACGAATTACGACTTACGTTGATACCCTTGGTGGAATAATATCTTTAGTGGTTTGTTTGCGATTTGACCATTTATTTTGGTGCAAAGTCAGTTCTTTTGAAATCTATTTCTAATACATATAGCTCCTTTGAGCGTCGTTGTCTATGGAAACGCAAGCTTTTGCCGTAGTTATACCCTAGCTATCGATTTGCTTCAACGGTTCTCAAATACTTTGTTACATCTACCCTCGCCTAGCTTCCAATCCCCAGCCGGAGTAACAAAGAATCGTCAACAAGGCCTTTATTTTCCAGATCCCCTTGTTCTACGCTTCTCTCCTTTCGCCTTTGTCGTCTTTCTAGTCTTTTATTCATTTTTCTTCCCTTCGCTTGCAATATTAACCTCACCAATGCCGGAAGTGCGATGTAGAAACAGTATAAATAGGCCTCCAGCCTGCACAGTGCTTGACAATCCATTCTTGCTGACCTCCGAGTTAGGAATTCATCTTCCCCGATCGTTGTTACCACACCCCATCACAATACATTCCGCTAGCTTCGGACTTGTGGTATCAGCAAGGAGCCATGTCTGTCATGTTAGATAACACGTCAGCCCGGCTCTTTCAGATTACACGCACTGTGCTTCAAACCGGCTGCCAGCGCCTCATTGACGACATCTTGCACAATGGATTATCGCTTGAGGATGAACTGAATGGTAGGGTGGGTCAGCTCCATCTGTCATTGGAGCAGCTGAAACGAGCCGGACGGATGATGGCCATTGATTGTTCGACAAATGAGCTTGTGCGTGTTGTCCCTATTGGATTTTTCACCGTTCTGATCGACCGCCCCGGACAAGACCCAATGTACGAGTTTGACTGGGCCTGCATTTACACCTCTGACACTTTGAATATGCTGACTGGTGACTTTATGCGACACAGGGACCCCGCTGATGTTGCCCGGAACCTCGAGACCCAGTCATTCCTCTGGGACTTGGGTATGCCTTTCCCTGTGACGATTTCTCACGCTGAGGATTCCGCTCCAGGGCCATATGTGAATGCTCTTCAAATCCCTCCTGCTGCTAGTATGGCTCGTATGAACTCTCGGATTCCAGTGAGGCCTCGCCCTCCCCCTCCTGTCGACACTTATTTGGCCTATAACCGGCCCATCCCTGGTCCTTACTCCCCTGCTTTACCCCCGCGGCCTGTGTCTGAGCCGGAGCCCTTGTCGGAGCCTGCGTCCCCTACAGGTGCTAACCCTATGGGCTTTCATAGGAACCCCAGCATGCAACCCCGGTAAATTCATGTTTTTTCTTTCCACGTTGGTTTCCGCCAATTCCCCCTTTCCAGAAAAGAAGCGAAAACAACCAAAAAGGCTCATATATATGTTCAATCCCAGTTACTTCATAGTCTCACGTACTTTTATTATGGAAACAGTCATTCGTTTTATCCTCACAATATACCTCAATGTAATTTATGTTCCTTGAAAATGTAGAAATTGCGGTCTTTTTTTAACTTTTAGTAGCAAGAGCAGTTAACCCCTGTAAGAATAGGAAAAGCACTCGACTCTTTGGTTGTATCAAGGCCATTGGTAACACTTCCACCCCGATAAGTGACTTGATTCTTGCATTGTTCAGTACTGTGTACTCCTTGACATGAATATTTTCCTCGGCTTCTAGGTCCTGGCTTTGTTTTAACTGTCTGATAACATATCGCATTTTACTATAGACTTTGATGTGGCCTTTTTCGTAGACCTTTGCTGGTGATTGAATTTCGCTTGTGGCTTTTAATTTCTCTTGACATCATAGTCGACATATATCATCTTTACGCAAGACGAACAAATTCTGGTCCGTCGTTGTCGAAGATCGTCTTACAAATCCAATGCGCCCAATGGGCTCCTCGGTCCAGCTAGAAAGCTCCTCCAACGTGGTTATGTCACCGTGGTTTGCGATAAGACGGTGCCCGTTACTCTTTAGACGACACACAACATGGCCTAGTTGGGGGCGGTTTTCCCGATCATACTCGACCGTATATGTCTTGAGAAATTTAGCAAAACTTCAACCCGGTTGGAAGATGGTAACACACCTCGACGATGGCCTCTCCTTCCCCGTGTATACTGATCGATGGGGGTAGCTGACTCGCTGGAAGAAGCTCGTAATTGTCTCTCGTGGGATACCGATCGTTACCTCTGCGAGCATGCGTTGACAGAGAAATTGCACTCTCGGTTGTCAGAACGCCTCCATTGGCGAGGACAAGTCCGTTTGAGGGCTTGTGTGTACCACTAAGCTTCCGTAACCGACGGACCATCTCCGCCACAGCCTTGACCAAAGGTGTTAGATCCAATGTTGAGTGTTGAATTCAAGGACTATATCTTACGTGCATAGAATAATTTGCACCAGCGCCCCCAAACGAGTTGAGACCTCCTAGGAGGGTGATTGGCTTTGGGAGGTTGTCGCAAGATATACCCAAATGGTGGCATGCTAACTTTGGGACAATGGGGAAGCAGCTACCGATTGGCAAAATGGTTAGCGCGGCTGATATCAAACCGGGTGACTACATCAATGGATGTACACTCACGAGTAAAAATCGAAGAGATCGATGTCATCTTTGATAAGCCCAGACGAATGCAAACAAAGATCGAGGGCAGAAGCTATTGCCCGGCTTGTGTAGAAATTGGGACGGGCCCAGACTATAGGTACAGAAAGTCAGTTGATTAATCAAGTGCTCAGCATGCCTGATAGCAGGCTCCGAGTAGGGGAATTCACTGTCTTTGGAATCCTCTGCTCTTCCACCCCCAAGTGGGAAAATCCACTTATCGCGTGGGATACCCATTCGTACGGCACACTCTTTCGTAGTAAGGATACAAGCACCAGCAATGTTCACGTCGTTGAACGCATTCATCAACAGTGGATCTTTGTATGACTACAGTCAACACATCAGAGCTTTCACATTATAGATAGAGGATACCCACAAGGGAAACATATCATCCTGTTATTCTTGGTAATACTTCCTATTTCTTTTGCCGTTTTAGGACTCTTTCCAGAATTCCACGCCATCGGGTGCTTAGACGCAATGTCGGCAAATTGACCATAAAGCGAAGAGGATTCTTCAAGATTTTCGAGAGGGCTCTGGCCTCTATGCCATCGCAAAGCGTTCTCATACATCGGGTAGACATGCATAGGAACACCAACGCGATGAGCGCGTCCAATTCCTGTGCAAGTTAGCGGCTACACTCGCATCATCCCCGGAGGAGTGACACCAACCAGTTAATGAGTCGGTATCATTGGCGTAGTAGACCTGAGCCTTTTCCGGTGTTGTCCAAGGGGGTGGGTATGTGCCATCTTTGACAAAAGCCTTCACTATGAAAATACTGCTATTAGTGCCACGTTCTCCCGTAGATGCCACTCGCGTTTGCTGGAGCGGGTGAACAAACATGATGCCATCGCTTCCCCGCCAACCACGACTCCAACCTGGATTTGTTCATTTGCAATCATTCGAGCTGTATCATCAATCAGCTGCACAGAGGCGCTTCCGGCCAGCTCACTGTAAGCTGTATGAGAGGGTTTTATTCCTAGCCCTTCACACACCAGCCCCGGTAGATCTTTGTATGGCCACGTCGAACTCGCTACAACCTTTACACTGTCGATGGAAGAGATAATAGCAGGTGAGCTGGAATTACAAGCATCTGAGACGGCCTCTCTGATTGCCTGGAGCATCAAGTGCAAAGGCTCAATGGCATCTTCTGTTCGGCGTGAGGGATTCTTGGCCTCCCCAACACCGATGATGATGGGGACTTTATGGGGCGCCATTATTGAATATAGAACGAGTAAGCTTGAAATCTTGGACAGTATTGAGAGAGAGACAGAGAGAGATATATATATATACATATATTGTAGTGGGGGGAGACGCCCTCCACTACTGCTGACGCTGCCTCCTCATCCCTTACTGCATAGTTCATTATATAAGCATAGCGGTTAGTGGACAAGCAGAGACCGATTGACAATACACACTCCTACACCTCTGGAATTGCTTTTCTTGGACGTCAGCCCACTTCCTTGTATGCCTCGGTTGGTATGACGTGGCCTTGCGAGTGATGAATCGACCTGTATGCCTGAGAGCATATTGCCTAGAGCGTTCCCCTCGTCAATATGAAGTTTTGTCCGCTTCCATCGTTCGTTTGGTGCTACTCTGACCTCGGTCTAGATTTGGAGTGCGCCCCGCCGCGGAAGCCGAATTGGACAATGGACAATATAGAAACCGAGGATCATTAAATTAAACCCCCAACTCTGAACTCATTTACGGACTGAACGTGTACTACGGGGGACTTTAGCTTTGTTGGCTATTATTGCCGGCAAAAGATTTCTTAGGTACTATTTGTCCCTATCTCATAACTAAGGACTTGTGTGCCGGGGCGCTAGCGCCCCCGAGGTGAATCCAAGTTGTACATCCACATTTGCATGTGGATGTAATATGATCCAATGCAATAACAGTTCCGTGTGGCACGTATCGTCGTTCGTACTAATGCTTGTGTAATTTCTACATTTACTTCAGCCTCGTAGACCTTGATTTCGAGTTTCAAGGTATCAGTTTTGACCTCGACGTCTGTCCTGGGCGGCCTTTATGTCATGAAGGGAGCTTTTTGGTGGAATAAGTTTGGGATATGGATAGAAGATAATGTGTGTCTTCTATATGGACTAGCTGTCCCAATATAAAGTTGGCCTAACTAATAAGGGCACGGAAAGTGCGAGATGCGCCTTTCACACAAAATTGGTTATCCACAACCGCAAATTTTAAGCTCTGCTGTATATAGATGACCTGTTCTTTACGGAGACTAGGGAATCATAGCTTCGAGGTCTGGTTGACATATTTCCCAGCATCTCTCAGAAGTGTAAACGCCTGAGTGACCATTTCCAAGACAATTTCATGTGCGGATTGATCTGGCGTGTTTACCATCGCAGCACCGCACCCCATCGGCCTGCAGTAAGGTTAGCAAAATCTCAATTTGAAATGGAGACATAGTGAACATACCTCTGCGTAGATTGATCTTCAATCTCATCTGTTAGCTTGCCCTCTCGTGCCAGCTTATCCAGTTCATAGTCGAGTACAGTCAATCCCTGGTTCTGCAGCTGCTCAATGATATCGCGCCGATTAAGCTCCCAATTTCTGATATACGGCGTCGCAAGGGCCCGTAGCGGACGTCCCGTCCAAATCGTACTCCTCATGGTATCCTCGAATCCTGCGTTAATGATCCTACAAGTTCCATCGGTCAGCAAGTTACAACAGATGGAGGTTGAATGATTTAGGCACTCACGCCTTTTTGCCCAGTTTTGAAGCAGCAGATTCGCGAGCTGTGACAAAACGGGTACCAACCCACACCGCACCAGCGCCCATGGCTAGTGCAGCGGCGATACCTCGGCCGTCGAAAATACCACCTGCTGCTACTAGCTGTACGGTGCTTCTAGTGAGCGGGGATTTGTACTGGCGGCAAGCGTCGATACAAGCTGGAATTAGCACGCTCGTTGGAATCTCGCCCGTATGACCACCTGCCTCTCCACCCTGAGCGCATATGAAATCCGCTCCGGCCTGGCAGGCTTTGTGGACATGCTTTGATTCAAATTAATTAGTTGCCATGGGATTACATGGTAAAATCTGGAGTGTCTACCTTCGGATGGCCGACCATGTTCTGTATTGTGGATAAATATCAGTCGGTGTAGCTTTTAATCTGTGATCGCACTTCTTGCATCTCGCGGTACGTACCATATACAGAATTCCGGCCTCATGAAGGCGATCTATCACCCTCTTCGGGGGAATCCCGACAGCCGACACAAACACCTTTGCCTTTTCTTTTATGATGATATCGATAAGGTCGTCCAATGCCCCCTTCGTATAATCGATGTTGGTCTTGCGGGCAGTACCTCCAAGCTGAGGAATCAATAGGTCCACTCCAAATGGGAGATCTGGTTGCCGCAGCTTTTGTTTGACTTCCCGGATGGCATCTCGCAACATGTCTGGGGTGTAGCCAAGACCACCAAGAACCCCAAGACCCCCCGCATTAGAGACTGCGGCTACCAGGTCCGAGCCCGCTGTATGACCCATTCCAGCTAAGAGGATAGGGTGTTCGATCCCAAGAAGCTGGGTCATTGGTGTGGTGATAAGAGCCATCTTGGAGTTGCGTGAGGTAGACGTCCTTGGACTTGCGGTGCCATCGCAGCGGCGACCTTTTGATTTTTATAGGCCCAGCAGGATTATCGGCAATAGAAGAGGCGGCTTCCAAATCGAATAATTGGACTTTTATGAGTTGGACGACTGTCCAACCTCGGTTGGGTTTGGTTGTCACCGAGGCGTGAAGTTTAAGTGTTGGATCACCTAATTTCTAGCTAAACGTTTGACCTAATTACTGTCTTTTTTGGTTTTATTACGACTGTCCAATGTTTGTGTACCATCTTGGTGTCATTCAATGAACACAAGGTCAAGTATCGCAATAAAACTATATAGCAGGCCAAGTTATCCAGCCCATCCCATATCTTGTTGTTCACAAACTATTTAACCCCTAGGAACTCCCTATGAGATGATTTGCAAGCTAAGTCTTTTTCAACGGCAAATGGATGGTTGAAATTGATTCCCAAAGTTCGTCACAGATTGTACCTTCGACGGCAGCAGACATACGAGCAGCCAAATGAGAAGTTTCCTTCAGCTTGCGCAGAATTTTCCAACACTTGTGCAGTGAGCGAGAGCTTTGCCGTGCGTTTATTTTGATACTAGCCTGCGAAGGCTGCCTGTGGTAGCCTAATACAAGTATCAACAACGCCGAGGTTGGACACGGTAGCTGTTCGGATAGTTCCAGACAGTCGATCTCATCAAAGACATCTGTGATATCCAGCAGACACTTGTCAACTAGGGCAGACCAGGAATCGTGTCCAGGGACAGCCAGACTGTCAACCGAGAGTTCTGCATTGTTACAGCATGTCGCGTATAAAGAACCCAGATAAAGGAGCCGAAGCCAGGACTGATGTAAATAAATGCTGCGTTCGCAATCTGTCGGAACCAGGTCCATTGGACACTGATGACTAGCGGAGGCAGGGAGCTGGAGTTGCCATCGCTGATAATTATCGATCTCGTCTTGTGTTGATCTTGGTTTGAAATGGGCGTCACCGTTCGCTATGTCTTCTCCAAACACCACCTTCTGTACTCGGTTCAAGATGCTCGAAAACCGAGATAATTGACAAAGTTTGGTTTTTTCAATGAAAACTATGGCTTGCGTTTTTTGATATTCGATGTCGCGAAGAACCTCACAATCGTCCACAACTGCTCGCATCTCAGGGGGGAAGACGTGAAGTTGGAAGTCGCCCAGCGTGATCATCGGAATATCGAACAAATTTCTGTCCTCACGGTCCTCCTGCATGCGTATCACGGAGAGGAGATTCTCCACGGTTAGTCGAGTATGATTGTGCACGCTCCACCAGGTGCGTCTGCGCATCTTTTGCTCAGATGACGTGAGGGTAGAAGAATCTGGATTGCGGTGGAGACCGATAGATATTGCTAGCGATAGACAAACACCTATCCAGTGGCTGGCAACCTTTTCCGATTGAGGTAGATCGTTCCAATGAATGAGCAGAAGTAGGGCTTGCACCGTTGAAATTGGGTCATCCTCGCAATTAAGTTCCAAAAGTACCTAACATGCCTGTCAATTGCAATGAACAGTAATACGAATAGTACTGATTAATCCGAACCTTTACCCGTCGGAATAAAACGTCGCGAGCTACCTTGCGCGACATGTATCCCTCCTCTTGGATGTGTGATATATCCACGAATGCAGAAGCAGCGAACATGACTGCGTGGAATAAGAGCAGGCTAATGCGAGTTTTCCCGTCATTTGCAGCGATTGAATGCAAGAGTTTATCCAGATCCAACACTGGTACCTGTGGGTGTACCCATAATATGTAGCTTTTCAAAAGCTGCTTTCGAAATGGTGCTGTGGGAAGACATAAAGCCCCCTTGCTCTCTAGATAATCAAGGTCACTCATTTCTAGACGAGTTGGAAGCTCCGATACGTATCGAGGGGTATTGTTCAGGGGTGGTCGATCGGGCGTCTCAGGACCGAGAAGTTGATGCATGATTGATACATAATTCTCCAATGGATCGGTTGCTGGAAGGTCCGCGGTGATAGGAGCTCGGGGTAATTGCTCTTGTTCAGTTCTGCGTATTTGGGATTCGAACAAGCCATCTGGATCAAGACCGAAATTTCTCCATAAGAGAGGATTCAAATTGGGGACATGGCGGCTCAATTCATCTCCACGTACCATCACAGTAGACCCTAGATGGGAGTCTCTTCTTCGGTGTGATTCTGTCTCCTGATATATTAGCCAACCTATATGTGCTCCATATCATTCCATCCTAGGCGAAATTGAGAAAATAACCCACTCTTGGCTAGCGATACCGTCGCAACGGGTGTTTGAGCGGCGACAGTTGGAGCAGGGAATACCCCGCACACCAATGTAGCACCGTTCTCGTCGAGCAACACAGTGCGAGCAAGCGCCCGATTCGATTGTCCTTGCTCGTTTGGGGGCGTGACCCATGATTCAGTTGACTGCAACCTAGAACGAGGACTCTGAGGAAGAGGAATTGGAGTCCCTAGGTCTAGGGTAGAAGGACTTCGGCAAGCAAAATGCAAAACGCGGGGAATATGAAGTGGGGGTGTATAATCCAAAGAGATATTCGTTAATTTCAATCGAGCTTCTTCGTATTCTGTTATCTGACCGGTTAGATCTCTCGCCGCTACAGTACAATGAGCTCACAAAATTCCCCCCCAAAGATTGTATTGCGGGCAAATTCCGCGGGTTTACAATCCCGGCGCAGAGATAAGCTTAGTCAGCACAACTGTCAGCCCTGGAGTACAGCCCTGAGAGGGTTCGCGGCGAAGAGTATGGCCTGGATTCAAAACGATTTGGTAATTTAGTCTTGCTCATGGTTTTACACCTGGTATCCCAACTGATTCTTAGATTTGACGACTTCATCACGAACTCGACCCCTAAACCGTGACCTCACCCATGCCTTACTGTCTGGTATACTCCAGATTTCTACGATGCCCAACCCTAGACATCTATCTAAAAGGCGGATCCATCGAAAGAGGTCTGTGAGAGCATGCTCCAACTGCCATTGTCGAAAAGTGAGGTGCGATGTGACCCTCAGAGGGTCCCCTTGCACTTCATGTCGCTTCTATGATATGCCTTGTTCCATATCCATTGATAGAAGGGGAAAGGGAAGCAAGGCTGCAACGAAAGAGAAATTAGAGAAAGAGGGACTGGGCGTCCCCCAGACAGTCGAATCCGTTGGTACGTGTTAGGAAATATGCAAAAGAACCAACTAGAAGAACGAACGATTCTAACTCGGAAACAGACCGAACATCACAATATTGGACCGAAGCAGAACATAGCCCTCCAGATCCCACCAGCAAATTACGAGTGGGTTGGAACGAATGGCTGCCAGACTACGCTAGTCCACTGTCGCCCTCGATCACATTGGAGGACTGCGAACTTTTTCACGAACAAGGCGCATTCAATGTCCCAGATACCAGAAGCAGAACCGGGATTCTGCACGCATATTTCCAATTCGTGCACCCTGCATTTCCGATCTTGAACTCAGAAGATTTCTTGATGGTTCTTGATGAGAGTTATAATGGCAACCGAGGTATCAGCTTACTGTTGTTTCAAGCGGTGATATTCGCCGCTACTGCATTCCAATCAAATGATTCTCTGGTGTTTGAGGGATTTAAAGACAGGAGGGAAGCTCGGCAAGTGCGATTTCTGCGCACCAAGCTGCTTTTTTCATACGGCTGCGAAGAAGACCGTATCATTATTTTGCAGTCTGCGCTGCTGTTGACATATTGGGACGACATTTCCGATCAAAGCCAAGACGCCTGGCATTTTGTTGGTGTGGCAAAGGCGATTTTGGACTCAATCAACGCGAAACCAACAGATTCGGAAAGGGACTTCATTCGACAACAACCGGGACTTTGGAGTCGAATCTCTTGGTCGTGCTATATCAGAGACCGCCTAGTTTGCCTTCAAACGAGACGCCCATTTCAGTTTGACGAAACCGACTTTAAAGTCCATGCGCTTCGACATTCGGATTTTGGAGTTGGCCCCTTGCCGACCAAGTGTTGTCTTGGGAGTGATGGAAGTCACCCAGCGATTAGGGACCCCTCTATGCAAAGTGTTTTGTCTCAAATCAGCATCAGTCTACTGCAATGCTGCAAATGTATCACGCGTATCCTGAACTGCCAATATACCACTTATCCGGAGCCAAACCAAACGACAAATGCACCCAGGAGCACCCTTTTACCAAGACGTCCTCATGCAATGAGTGTCGAAGTCTTGCTTCGTGATATTGAGCTTGAAGAATGGCTCACCACTCTACCGGAAGCTCTTCGATGGCACTCATCAGACCCTGGCTTTCAGATCAGTAAGCACGGAGAAGTGTTTCTTTATTTCCGCTCCATGCTGAGTGGTATCTACAGTCTGGCTTGCAATGCTTTGCATCAACCGCAGCTTGTCATGACAAGTTCTAGGCTTCCCGAGCTCAATGAGCTCTCGAAGCGAAGACTTCGCCACTCGGCAAACACCGTCACCCAGGCGTACAAATACATTAGATCCCACAGTCTTCTTCATTTGTTTTCAGATTCTCAAGTCGCGGTGCTAGAAACCGCTCTCATAACCCATCTGGACGATCTCGAGTCCACAGAGTCTTCGACCCGCCAGTCAGCCATAGAATCGTCTCAATTGTGTGTGCAGGGATTACAACAGCTCAGAGAAACATATTCTTCTGCAACATCAGCTCTTGGATCCGTGAATTCGGGTATTCGAAAGACAGCAATTCCACTTGAAATAACACATGGGCAGTTTAATTACACACTGGACGGCAACATGACCAGGCATGACAGAACAATTATGAACCAATGCGACTTTAACGACCCCCCGGAAACCTTTTCTTCCTCGCCGACCATTGCACAACGACTCGACACCCTTGACCCCTCACAGATGAGCAAGCTCCTCTGCTCCCACTTCATGATGACACCCTCAGAAATAAGTCTACTACAGGATCTCGCATGCATGGAAGGAAGTAATTTGGACTCATATTCTGATGGTGACATAGCTTCGGGTGAAGACTTGTATGCTTCCAGTGACCAAGGCCCTGTTTCATACCAGTCGCAGCTCCCATCCATACAAGCACCTCTAATACAGTTTGTATGCATCAATGTGAGTAAAACTGTTATGTATTGAGTGGGACGGAGAGAGGAGAGAGAAAGGAAGAGAGAGAGCAGGCAGACTATCTACTACTGGGTTCTATCACATGGTGATGCCTAAGGCATCCAACATCCCCCTCATAGAATCCTGCATAGTCCCTCTATCAAAGTCTCCAATTCCGGCATACATAGTAAAACTCTGCAAATTCCTGATGATTTAGCATATGCCAATTAGCTCGGTAAAGACCTCGAATTGATCTTTTGCAAGAGCCTTGGTAAAACCATCTGCTGCGTTTCGCTTAGTGTCAACACGGTGAACCTCGACGTGTCCCTATACCACTGCATCCTTTACAAAGAAGTAACGTAAATTTAACTATCTGTTCGCCGACTTTCCTCCCTTCTTAGAGATTAGCAATTGCGAATTGATATTGTTAGTGTAAATCTCTATCGGACGCTGCTCCGGAAGTATGAATAAATATGCGATTTTGCTTAACTATATCGCGTCTCGGTAAGGTTGATCTAGTGTATACTACTTAGTAACTGTCGTCGAATTGGCCGTAATTGTCTGCTTCTTTGTCGACTATATGACGGGTGATCTGGTAAGGTACTAGATATATCCTTCCGTCGATTTACTGTTTTTCTAGTCTGTATATAAAGTATCTATATATACGTAAAAACGAAGCTTATTAGTTCGACCTAGTATAATCCTAATGTCTAGTCGTTTCTTTAAATACTTTATAATATATAGTATCGCGTTAAGATTAGTAAGAGTGGGATTTGCTAGTCGGTATTGTAAATATGTTACTGTAAATTGTATGTCTAGTCTAGTCTTAACTACTAGCTAGTTTAATATACTTATGATAGACTGATATTGATTAAATACTTTGTTATCTAGTATATTAGTTATATCTGCTAGTGTCTCTCTTTATACGGCTAGTAGTAGTGTATCTTTCTATCTAGAAGCTTAAGCTATCTATAGAACCTTCTGTATATAGGCCTTTTGTAATATAGTGATTGTATATCTATTATAATCCTAGTATAGTATATAGTTTAGATATTGCTTTGGCTTATTAAGATCCTTTAGATTATAGTACTAATATAGCTAATTAACGATACTCTTAATCTCTTTGTTAGTAGGTATTATAATAATAAAGTTATCTATATAGATTATTATAATAGTTAGTCTTATACCCCTGCTTTTGCCTTTAATATAAATATAGGGATCGTCTTCTAGTAGACTAAAGCCGATCTTATAAAGTTTATAATCTATCTCTTTATTCTATAAGAAAGTAGAGTCTTATAATCTAAAGAGCGTTTAGTTAAGTATATATATCTATTGATTTTTGTTATCTAGTATATCTATATATTTAAAGCTAGTTAGTTATTTTATATAGACTGTCTCTATATATTTATATAAAGTGTTAAGATATATGGCGGTAAAATCAACTTGTTTCTATTGTAATCTATATACTATAATTAGTATAAAAACGATTTTAATTATATATTTAGTAATAATTAGAGTATATATTTCTCTATTATTTTTGTTTTAGAAGTTGCTATATATAATCTATCGAGCTTTAAAGTTGTATATTTTATCTCTAGTATTAGATTTAATAGTTAACCTTTATTAATCTAGTAGTATCTTAGTCTTTAGTAGCTTAAGAGTTAGGCTTTATATATTCTTTATTATAAGGTTATCTAGTTATTTTTGTATAGTATCTAGCTATTAAGGCTAGAAAGAGCTTATCTATACTTATTTATATATAGATAGTAGATTAACGTCCTTTATATATAGAGGCTTTTTATTGTAGAGAAATAGCTTATTAATATTAATCTTTAGTATATTAGCTATTGTAGATATTATATTAGGTCCTATAGATCCTTATCTATTATTCTTTATTATATTATTACTATCTGAATCTTTTGCTTTTGCTTTTATAGCTATATATCGAATATCTTAGTCTTATTTTTTATACTTAATAGTAAGAAGTTTCTGATCTAGGTTATAGTAATGGTTAGGCGCGATTCTGATGTTTGCTTATCTTGATTGTTAGAGTAGGGATAGGAGCGTTAGTATTATTATATCTTAAGTAATAGGGTTTAGTAATGATTTAATTAAGATAATCTTATAATTAGGTAATATCTCTAATCTTATAATAACCGGTATATTCTTAGTGCTTAATATTAACTCTATAGCTTTAGTAGCTTATATAGTCTTATAACTTAGTGATATATTAGCTTATCGAGTAGGTATAGTCTATATAGTCTTATAATTTAGTAATATACTAGCTTATAGATAGACTTCGGCACAACCCACTCTAACCCGGACCCAACCCAACCTAACCCAACCCAAAATGGGTTTTAGGTCTATTGCTTCGACCTAATAATGGGTTTTAGATTATAGCTTATAACCTAAAACCCGGTAACCCATTGGGGCCCCAATATAGTATAAACCAGACAAACAGACTTCTAGCATATAACTATATAATTAATACATTTTTTGCTTATAATATTAAGTATTTTACTTATAGCGCTCTTCTAGAAAAAATAGAGAATAAATCAAATAATTGAACTAGGATATATTTCTCTAATATTACTCAAAATCATTATCTACCCTGCTTTTACACTTCCTTCCTAAGGCCTATCTCTAAGTTACAGTCTCTAGTAACTCTAGCTCTATTACCTCTATATCTATATCTATTAAATAAGGAGATATCTCTTATAGTCTATTATCTACTCCTTCTTCCTCTTTATTATTACTAATCAGATTAAGCTTAGTATCCTCTATATATTTATCATTCTACTCCTTTACTAACTCAATCTTAGCTAGTATAAAGAACTACTTAAGCTGCTTTATCTTAGTATCCTTAATATTAAATCTTATTATATATAGAAATAATATAAGCTCCTTAATTATTTCGGACTTTAGATAACTATAGCGGTAGTGATAAATATCCTAAGTAGTATTAAAGAGCCGTTCGATACTAGCACTAGTTACTAGAATAGAAAGAATATCGCAAGTAAGTAACGCAATTATAGGGAAACGAGATTAGTTCTTACGCTAGAATTAAAGAGGTTTAATATTAATTAGATCTAGTAGTATAAATATATTAGTATTATCCTATATAGGGAAGAAATAGATTATAAATATATTACTATTGAGATATTAAGTTATTTTATTACTAACTAGTTTTATAGATATCTTATTACTCTTTAGTA